>LPNX011063815.1:9713-23370 GCA_001517045.1 Pseudotsuga menziesii
GATATGATTTTAGAAGATAAAGAACAGAAAATGAACAAATTAAGCAGAAAACCAGAAATTTCATCCAACAAAGCGATAAACAAACAACTCCAATAAAGATATATTTCAGATGAACAAGTTCACAAACGATGCCATAATTTTTCTTGGGAATTAGCAACTCGCATCATTCCATTTTGTAATTTTTTTTGGGATTTAGTAATTGTTTTTTTGTTACACCATGCCATTAAAGTCACAAAGCCATTTTCAGATCTATTTTTTCTAGAAATTCATAAACATAAAAACATTCATAGATATCTAAATAACAATCAGTGCATTAACTCCCCAATACTGTCCAATATAACAAACCAAACTAAATGTACCAAACGGAGTGGATCACAATATAGGTACATCCTTAAAAACTGGGCAATTATGCATTAACTCTACATTTGATATAGAGGTAGAAAAATCCTCCATCAACTACTAACATTCATCCTAAATCATATTTAATAAAATCTAATTTAATAAATAAATGAAAAATGAAGTATCACTGTAACAACCAGTTGGATGCTACTTGTATATATTGCGACAACGAGAGTTGTGTGAATTTGTCAGAGAACCCGGTGTTCCATGACAAGTTGAAGCATATCGAGATCAAGTATCACTATATCAAGGATATGGTGCAGAAAGAAGCAGTGAAGCTCTAGTATGTTGCGACAGACAAACACATAGCTGATGTGTTGATAAATCCATTAGCCAAAGTGAATTTTGAGTACTTCAGGGATAATCTTGGTGTTCTCCAGATCAAGGTTCCCTCCAAAGGGATGTGATGAGTCCGTGAGCCATTATGACATGGTGAGAGGATTGGTTGCTTCCATGGTCAGATGTAAGGGCTGAGCCATTCTATCATGATGAGAGGATTGGTTCCTCGCATGTCAGATATGAGTGCTGAGCCATTCTGATGTGACTGTAGGATTGGTTCCTACATGATCAGATATAGTTGTTGAATTCCATTCTTGGAATGGAGGCACGTGGTCAGTTACCATGAATACTTAGTCTGGGACTGAGGGGCATTCTGATGTGACTGTAGGATTGGTTCCTACATGATCAGATGTAAGTGTAGAGCCATTCTGATGTGACTGTAGGATTGGTTCCTACATGATCAGATGTAAGTACAGATCCATTCTGAGGCGATTACAGGATTGGTTCCTACATGATCAGATGTAACTGCAAAGCCATTCTGAGGTGATTGTAGGATTGGTTCCTACATGATCATATGTAAGTGTAGAGCCCTTTCAACATGTAGGTAGGATTGATTCCTTGCATGGTCAAATGTAAGTGTTGGGACTTTTTGACATTGGTTGTCAGATGTGAGTGTTGGGCATGCCTTTCTGATATGACTATAGGATTGGTTCCTACATGATCAGATGTAATTGTTGGGCGGGCCATTTTGACATAGGGTCAGATATAAGTGATAGAAAAGACATACATGGAGGCTAGGCCTACAACCAGCATGAAAAAGGGCTGGCTCTGTAGAAATTCCTATGACGAGAAGAATCAAGAGATAGCACCTGTGATGATGATCCGGTAGAGATGTTCTAGAACCAGAGATGATCCAGTTCGAGTGATGATCCATATCCAGTGGTGATGATCCAGATCCAGATGAAGATGCCTTGAATATGACGAGGACTCGATGATGATCCAGATGATACAGAGAAGAAGACTTGTGCTGATAAACTGTGTCGAGAGAATACCTTCCTAGTTAAGAGGGAGTGTTGATGTAATTGTAACTTTGAAATGTATTCTCTTGTATTTATTATGTATTGTACCCCGATGTTTATTCCGGGAAGTGTTTGTAATGTAATTGAGTCATGTCATGCCCTGATGTTCTAATTGGGAGTTTCTATAATGTAAATAGGTCATGTCAAGTCATTTTGGGTAACCCTCCTATTGATCAAGGGTTAAAGTCCCCGCAGTTGCGGGGACCTAGGGTTGTTAGACTCACCTAGTGAAGTTGGCCCTAGTGAGTTATTGTCAATTCAAGAATTAGTATAAATAGAGAGTGAACCTCTCTATTTATCACACACTCACTCACACTCAGTTGTAGCGCATAGCTGAGGGAGAAGAAGTTACTGGGGCTAGAAATAAAGAGGCTATTTTTGTCGAGAGATCATCTTACTATTTTGGGGTTTTAATTTTGGTGATGATTCTATCTCTGAGGAAGTTGCATGGTTTTCTCCATTTATGGTTTCCCTGAGGAAAAACATTGTGTTCATTATCTCTTGTGTTTGATTGATGTGCTTGTTATTGTCTCAATTAAAGATCCTAATACAATGCTAGCTTAATTGTTAAAAATATAACAGACCTTTTGCTTTCAAAAATATCTCCATATCATCTTTCCACTCAAATAAATTGAATGGAGTCAAGATGATCTTCTGAGATTGGTCCATATGTCAAAAATTGTGCTTTTTAGTGAGCAGAATATACTCCTAGCCAAGATGTCGAACCTGCAATAGCAATATGGAAGGAGAGAAATCGATCTAAAAAGGCTCCGATACCATGTGGAAATTGAACCCAAGAGATAGAACAATTACACTCACAAAATTGCTAATCAAACATGCAAAATTAACACTAAAGCAGACTGAAATTGGAGCATAACAGTAATCTGTATTGCGTAAGTGTAAAATATCCAAGATTATGGAATAATATGCTGGTTTAATATATAATTACTTGAGATATTCAAATGCATAAAGGTTCCATTCGAAATAGTCAAAAATAAAGCTTACCAAAACTAGTCAAATCCCCCATAGGTGCATAAAGAAGTTTCCAAATCTAGCTAGATGCTCACGAATTGGCTAGTTCAAGTGGGAAATCTAAAGAGGGATGGAAAGACAACTCATACATGATTTTATTTGGAGAAAAGGAGGGAGGATGATGTGGGAAAAAAACAAGGTAGTTACAACTAGTATAGCTTTTCCTTTGCCTTAAATCAGAAATAAAACAAGGAAGCTTTACAAAAAAAGTAGATATGCGCTTTGGAGAATTTGGAATAAATCAGACATGTTAAAATGGGTTTCTAGGATGTTTATCAAGTGCTCCATGACTCAGTTTTAGCATGTGTTGACTTCTAGGACATGTAGAAGCAAACTAGCATAGAGTGGAATCTAGGAAACTAGGTAATAAGACAAAAATGATTAAATTAATGTATAAGGTAGGTAAAAATGGGTTGATTATTCTAACAAATTATATAATGTAACCATACCTTAGCAAATTCAATTTAAATTTCTTGACAAAATTTTCAAAGATGAAATTAAGTTACTTGCTTTAAAAAGTCAACCCTCTCTAGTCCACCACAAGTGATATTGTATTTAGCTAATAGATTAAAATGTAAGATTTTACTCTACACAAATTATACCCATTATATGTTGGAATATATTATATTCCTTGGAAGGTAATAATGTCTTTGTATTATGTCGAAAGTTGTCTGCGATCTTATGTAAAAGAGTAATACATTTAACCCATAGCTATATGGTGTTGTATTTACTTATGTAGAGTATTTTTCCATGGTATTTTATTAAAAGATATTATTTTGGATAATTATATTATCCCACATGCAATATGTGAGAGTAATTCCTCCTCATCTCTTAGTATATAATAGGGTCAAGTGAGTCTCTACATATCATGCATTCTTGATGTAGTAGTGGTACTATTGTGACATTGTTGTACATCATCTATATTCTTTGAGGTATTTTTTCTTTGCTCTCTTTTAATATTGGGGAAGACATTATGGAGATAATAGAAGACTACCTTCTCGTGGATTTAACCCATTTGGGTGAACCGTGTATATCGGTGTTCTCTTATCCTTTTTTTTTATGATATGTTATTGGTTGCTTAGATAGGTTAACTAGTTTAGCTTGACTCTAATATTCTAACATTATCACTCTAGTTCTTGCATGGTAAATACGAATCCATATAGCCTAAGACTAGGACACACAAGGGATAAATTGGCCAGGTCCACCTAAATTTGATAAGACATCATGGTTAGAGTTCGATAACTGGATATCATTTGATAGTAATTTTTTTTTTGTTAGACTACGCCATTAAGGTCAGAAAACCGTTTTAAGATCTATTTTCGTAGAATGTACACAGTCCTATGTACATTAACGTTCATAGATATCTAAATGGAAATTAGTTCATAGATTTGTAATTTTACGATTTTATTATTTTGGCAATTATAATTTTTTTATTATAATTTGTCAATTATAACATTAGTTCTACTATTTTTTTATTATAACATTAAAAACCATTCGGGGTGATAAAGGGTTAAAGGTAGAGGGGCGAGGAGTGGTAAGGGGTTAGAGGTACAGAAAGGGGTGAGTGGTGCTATGGGGTTAAAGGTAAAGAAATGGGTGGGAGGTGGTAAGGGGTTAGAGGTACAGGAAGGGGCAAGGAGTGTTAATGGGTTAGAGAGAGACAAAGAGAGAGAGAGAGAGGGGTGAAAGAAGAGACATTGAGGGGTGTTAAGTGGTTAGATGTAGAAAGAGAGGGAAGGGGGTGCTAAAGGAATTCCAACTTCCTAATAATATTATAGTTATACCCATATGTCTTGTGAAGGTTGAAGATGTAAAGAAACAACTTTATAGTATTGATCCTAAAGTTCTTTTGCTTCTGTCTAAGATAAAGAAGCTTTGAGTTCATGAGTTGGAACATATGGATCTTAACAGGATTTATACAATCTCTATTTTACGAGAAACTGACCTTAGAAATTCTTAGGGAAATGACAATGAATCCTTCATTTTTCATTTGTTAGCAGAAAAAGATTAAATTTCAATCAAATAATGTAGTAATTACATGTGGAGGTAGTGGTTTCCTACGGAAGATGACTGTAGGTTTTAGCAAAGGAAAGATATAAAAAATGGGCTATTACATTAGCTTTTCCAATGGGAAAATGACTTACAGGGAGGAAATATGGTGGTTGTAGAAATCAATGTTTTCTTTCCCACAGAAATGGTAACTTGGTTTCCATTTATAATACATGCATATTTGTTAGTAGTTTTGTCATTTTCAATAACAAGTGGAACAAAGAAATATTTCATTGTGTTCCATTAGATTTTTTTTCATCATTTCGTACTTTGATAAGTGGTAATACGCCTCTATCATCAAAAAATTGGCTCCGTAGATGCCTTCCATTTGATACTCGTCCTTATCAACAACTAACACAACTTAGAGATGTTGTTCAGACCCAATGTAGAACTGAGGAAGTGCTTTTATGTGATGATATATTTGGGGATAGGAATTTATGTAAACCAACAGAATATTAGACAATGCTTATATATTTTAAGTGCATTATGGTGAAAGCAAGAGGACAAGGGTAGCAAAGTGACCACAATCATGTTTTTTTATTTTCATAATGTACACATAATCCATCCTTACCTTGATAAACAAGAGTTTTATAACAACTTGAATTTTGTGGGCACGCTTCACTGGACAATATTCGCTTGAGAAATTAACTTGTAAGGTTCATTGGAGCTACTATCCTCGAGATATTGGTAAGAAAGTAGATGTCCTTTGATTTCCAAAACTTCCCCTTTGAGCATGAACACAACATGGGAAGGGTCCAAAATATGAATCAATGTTTGAAGCAATCCCTGTAAACCCCAAACCTCAAACCTTAAAGATTCCAGAACAAGCACACGTATTCCCCATATTTTCATTGTTGTCCTCTTCTTGACAAATATGGCATTATACCAATGTATCATCTCCACTCTCCTAAATGGCTTTTGTTTAAAAACAAAATGAAATTCGTTGGTAATAAATATTCAAAATTTCTAAAAAGAAAATAAGAATACACAAAATGCAAATACCTATCAAACATAAGAAAAATTAGCAATGCAAATACTTCTCAAACATACGCAAAATTACCTTAGTATTCACCCTCACTAGTAGAGTCTTCGTGGATTCCAAATATCACCAATTTAGGGATTCAAGGGGATAGGTATTGGGCGATAACCAACTATTTTGTTGTATATAATATTGGATTCTAATTTTTTTTTTCGAACTGTCTGATTCAACTTCTTATGTGGACTAGAGATTAATCGACCTTTTGTGGCCTTCCCACCTTAAATTTTTACCCATTGAAACTAACCTGATAGGGTTACAGGAATATTATTTATCAAATTCATTTAAGCAGGTCTAGTGATTTTTTTTGGTGATTTTTAGGGCCTGACCCGCCACTCCCTTTGTTCAATCCTGCTTACGCATCATCGATACCTCATTCCAAAATTTATGTGATTTTTAATAGAGGAACATGAGCACCTTTGAGCTAGGGAGAGTTAAAGTGAGTTAGGTTAATGGAAATAAATGAATTTTTATTTATTTAGGAACAATCCAATGGAAAATGGTGGTAGAGTTTATCCCACCCAACCTCCTCCTCTCCCTACCTCTACCCGCCTCCTCCTCTTCTTTCTCTTCCCCCCACTTTTCTCCATTACCTCTCCTTGTCTCTCTAACCCAAACACCCTCACTCCATATCTATACCCACCTTTCCCTCTGATCACCCTAAGTTCTTCCCCAAACCCTGACTCCCCCCCTCTCTCCCCCATAACTCTTACTAACCCCTTCTCTAACTCTCTCTCACTCCCCAACTCATCCAAATACACATAAACCCCACCTTCCTATCTATTCCCAAACGCCCTAACACACCATCTCCCCATTTTCTCTCTCTCTCTCTCTCTCTCTCTCTCTCTCTCTCTCTCTCTCAGACAAACACACAAACACAGACATATCCATATGCCCCCCACTAATATATCACCGAACCAAACAATATATTTGTAATGTTAAATATTGTATGTGCATTTTGTTGAACAAAAATACATGCGCGTTTTGGTGAACAAATATGCATATGCATTATTATTACATATTCTCCTAGCCCCCCAAACTGCCTATCACATCCCCTCTTCAACACCTATAGACCCCCACATTAATCTAACCCCTCAATTCCCTCGACCCTTCCTCTCTCTCTCTCTCTCTCACACACACACACACACACAGAAACACCCCTATGTCTCCCCCTATGTTATAAAGAAAAATGTATAACATAATGAGATGTTAATTAATTAATTAAGAAAACATAAAGATATGTACCCTTTCATTTGAAAAGGAATGATAAGGCTTATATAAATCCCTACCAATGTAATTATAAATCATCCTATCTTTTATCAATTTATGGATCATTTTCCTTATTTACATTGGGAGTTCCTGTAGAAGCAAATTTTATTTCTTTCATTGGTATTAGAGCACTATGATTCTCAGACTTGATATAATTTTGGACCTTGGCCACATCTTGGTTTTAACCAACAATTTAGAGTTTCTCTCGAATAGGTCTTTGACCTATCTTTCCACGATCTCACTTCTAAGCCCGTAGCCTATGCACACATCATCACTTCACCCTTTCCATATTTCCTTCTCCCAAATTGCTATGAACTAATCTGATACTTCCCATTTCTACCTTGCACACACCCTTCTCATGCACTCTTCACCTCTCTCTCTCCAGCTACCAGTCCTTCACCACTTGACTCCCTATTCACGTTGCACATCATTTCCCATCATATTTTCTACTGTTTCACACACCTTCCTTAACTCCCGGGCGCTCGCACGAAGTTGGTTCCACTTTTTGGTGCCACTTAGGAAATCAGAAACGCACTTCCGAAGTGTAAATCAAGAACACATATGCGTTATTGATGGTACGTTCGGAATAACCCAAGCCCAAACACAAGGCTAAGGTTCGTGGAAATCTATATCGCATATCCGATATATCGCATTCACCTTTTGTAATGTTAAATATCGCATATGCGATATGTAAAATTTCAAAACGAATATGCGATATATCGCAAGTGTGATATGCAAAATTTAGAAAACGATTACATTTTCATCATTTGTGGAGGTCCTCTCCTTTGTCAATGAATTTCATAATCAATTGTTGCTCAAAGGGCCTATTTTGTGTGTTATTAACACCTATTGCATGAGAGAATAATACTTGTTTGTATATCCCTATAGATAATTTTCCAATTCATTTATAAAACAAATAAGTCCATGATACTTCTTAATGTTGGTTGATGGGGGATAATGCCTCCCTTCCAACAAATATCTTCCCAACAATGTCAACTATTTTTTTATGGGAAATATATTTAGATACCTTTTACTACGTTAGGCAATGTATTCATCAATGTAAATATCCCTCTCTATTGGAAGTTGAAAATCATCAATGTCCCCTAATTGATAAATTGTACAAGTGTTTGGTGACAACTCCCTTAATTAAACTTGCTATAATGTACTAGCACCTTGATTCACATAATAATAATCAATGTGTTTTCTTCCATTTGTTAACAATATAGATCAACGAGTGGTAATAAATCGGTGTTTACCATGTTTTTTTCAACTTATTTATTCACATGGTAAAAACACATACATATCAATTGTTTTGGTTGAAGACCTTGGTCTCTAGTAACTCTTTCACCATTTCAATTACTTGAGTTTTTCAAGACTATACCATATGCCATATAACATTTGTACTACATGGAGAATCATTTTACACCCACTTCAAGTTCTATTTGTTATCATATTATATACTACGAAATAGATCCATAGTGTATATGTTTGTGGCTATGATCTATTTTTGACATTCAATCCACTATGTATCTTTTTCAAGGACATGATTCATTATTTCTATATATAATGGATATGTAGTATAGTTGATTCTGATTCCTTTCTTATTTACACCTGAGAATCGATATGCATATATTGGGAAGAGAGTTTCTAATACTTTGTTTTTGTTTGATTTTCCTTTTCTAATCTAGTTTTGGTGCACTCTATCCTAGTACACTCATCAAGTTTCTAGTCCATTTTATAATGCATTGTATCCATCATCTTCTCTTCTGACCTCATACATATATCATGTTTAGAATGATTAATGCTTTTAAAACTCCTTGCACCCCTCTTGCACACACAAAAGAATGATAAACCCTTCTAAAAACTAATTTTTTTCTTACAAATGATTGTTTCATATTAGAAACACATGTATAAACACCTTACGCTTCAGAAAAACATGTATACATATTAAAGCACATAAATAAAAAAAAAAAATTGTGGTCACATTTGTGTTTTAAGTGGTTTAAGTTAAATTTTATCCAACCTGGTCTTGGTTACACCCGACTCAACTCCTTGAACTACTTTCTCCAATTTCATGTACAAGTCCTAGAAGGAAGGTAAGAAGCCTAAATGAAATTTATTCTAGAGAAGCTTGGCACACGAAGAAAATCCAAGAGGTGAGACTGTAAATGTTGCTTTATTTTCACAAGTTGATTTTGAAACATCATGTTTTGAAGAATATTATACTAATGAGTTTTCGGTGCAATATATGCAAGAAGATATAGATTAAATTCATAGGAATTATACTTTTTGTGAGTAACATGTTAATTTTGTTTAAGGGGACCACAAAAGAAGTATTGACAAGGTCAACTAAGGCCATCATTTTCAACCGTAATCCATATTAATATATTATAGATACTTATAATAATAATAATAATAATTATTAATATTATTATTATTATTTACTATAATGTTATATTAATTATGTCAAAAGAGGAATATCTCATAGAATTTGGGGGTGGACTACCATCTATTATTTTTCATCTATGGACAAGGACAAGACAAGTGTACTATCCACATTTATTCTATGCACGTAATTCAAAATCCATAATTAACAAGTGTAAAAAAATTGAAAACAAATCATGTGATAACTACACTTTATGGTAGTTGGAAAAAAATAGTAAAAAGACAAAAAAATAACTCATGTCAAAACTGAACTTAATGTCATGGTAATGTGTAGTCTATGTGACAATGAAAATCCATCTAGTGGCTAGAAGTTGACCTAATGTGCACAAGGTTTAGTCAAACTCCTAATAAACTCCTCTAAACTCCTCATAAATTCATTTGAACTCATGGGATAACTGCACTTAATGGCATGGTAATGTGCAACTTATGTGACAATAGAACTCCATCTCCTAATGGGGAGTCAAGTTAATGTACATAACACTTATTCCAAGTCCATTTGGAAGCTATGAGTCAAAATAGATCAAAATTGTTATATTAACTCAAAAACTTTATTTAAAATTTTAAATTAATTAATAAATACAATTATTAACATATCTCCAATAAGATACAAATATGAGCTTAATTTCAAATTAGTTTAATTTCAACTATAACATATCCTTAAATTATATATATTCTCAACCTATTAATTTGTTTTAATAATATGGTTGTTACTAATTATATTGGTCTCCCACATATCCATTTCAACCTTATCCCAAGTGCGATATATCGCACTTGCGATATTTAAAAATAGAAAAAAAATAAAATAGTGGCCGAGAGCTCTTTCCACAATATCGGGATATTGAAATAACGCAGCAGCGATAAAACGGAGTAGCGAAAAACCGCAGGTGCATTTTGGGTGTTACCTTTTCAAGGTCGAGGCCGAGTTCGAGGGGCATATGCTATGGCCCTACTTCTGATTTTTGAGATGATGGATTACTTCGCTTTGTAAGTATTTAACTCATTATTTTAATATTATACTTTGTTTCATGTCAAAATCTTCAATTGTTTCGCACTTTATTTCTATTTAATTATCTAACAACATTTGTGAACAAATATGTACAGCTGGTGTCCCATGGCACACCACAGTCGCATAGTCCGTCGATCAACGGTTGAGAACATTGATGCAGCTGTGAATATTGCCTATGGGTTTGGTTCTTCACCAATAGGGGTAAGAGTTCTATACTTTTTAATTTGTCAATTTTATTTATATATATTTATAACTTATAGATTGTAATGTATTCAATATGTAGATCCTAATTTTGATACTTGACATGTTTTGTGCAGGTTGCCCAGGAAGAGTCTATTGTCTCGCAGCCTATTCCCTCTCATGCAGAGGTAGATTCATGCAAGATTCCTAATGTAAGATTCCTAATGTAACTTCTAAATTTGATAGTTTATATGTTGCTCATAGATCTTTCTCCATCACCTTAAGTTGTAGTGTGTTGAGTGGCTCCACTTAGCTATATGATATACTATGTGTGCGAATATACAAGATTTGAAGTATAGTTGGAGGTATTTTCTTAGTATTAAAAAGATTCCATGTGTAAACTGTAACTTATGTCCTCATTGTAATAATGCTTACAATAATGTCCTTTTCTCCTAAACCACTCAACTATCTAACCTATCTTACCAAACCTACCCAAACATAGAATATCTAGATTATCTATTCCTATAATAGCCTACCCTACCCTAATCTAGCATGAACTACCCCAACCTCACATAATAAACATAACCTATCCCATTTTTATAAGACCAACGAACCTACTTTTAGCAACCATACATTGGCCTAAACCACTCTAATTTAATACTATCTTACACTAAACTTAAACTACATAGAATAACATAGCTTAGCATGTAAACCTATCCTTTCTTGTAAGCATATCCTAGTATAGATGTCCTAGTTTGTATGCTAAACCATAGAAACCCTTGTTTTTAGAAACAAATATATCAAATTGACCAATCCCCAATATCGAATGCAATGTCACCATTGAAAAATATCTACCATTAAACATTCATACCTATACAACTTTGCTTAATGTCATCATTGACCACTATTGAATATCAAAAATTCATGTAGTTTTGCAACTTTGAAAGTCTATCATCATTGACAAAAATATACTATCAAGCATTTATAATTTTATATCTATAAATTGTTATCACTGATCAATATCTAATATCAAATTTTCGCACTTACATGAATCGTGCAATGTCATCATTGACCAATGACTACTATCAAATGCAATGTCACCTTTGACCAATGTATAAAACCCTAGTTTGTATTCTAAACACTAGAAACCCTATTTTGTAGCCTAAACCATAGTTTGTATTAAAAGCCCTAAAGACCCTAGTTTGTAGTAACTAATATCAAATGCAATGTCACGACTGAACAATATCTACTATCAAGAATTCATATACATTAGTAGTGACTAAATCTAGTCCTAGAAACCTAATCTATCCCTAGAAACCTAGAAACCAAATCTATCCCTAGAAAAACTAATTTAAACATATAAATATAATATGAAAACCTAGAAACCTAATCTATAAATGTATTATCCTAGAAACCTAATCTAGACCTAGAAACCTAATTTATCCCTAGAAACCCTAAATGCCTTCTTCCCATTGGACCTTACTAAACAAAATACTAGTTCTAGATATGGTATAATACCATTTTTGAGCAATTGAATCATGGTAGAGGGGGTTCCCTTAGTTGAAAACTAGTATCATGAATCCATTGGAATCTATAGTTTCATGATCTAAGTTATGGTTTCTATTTTATGGAGAATTTCAACTCACCTCCATAGGGTCATTCAGGGCACAAAATCCAAACTCGAAAACATAACACAATTTCGTTAGCTCCCACATATGTGTTTGGCCATTATGGATGTGGTCACATTGTTGATGGTCTCTTAAAAGATTTCAAGTAAAAATTGGCCCCCTTGTGCAAAATTGGCATGGGATGATAAAAAAATGACATACACTTTCTCACCATCCTATTATTCTTTTCATCCATGGTTGGTGTATCTGTACCCAAATGAACCTATAGGAGCTTATGGAACTTAGTTCTATTTCATGACTCAAATTCTATTTCCCAGGCTGTGTCCTTGAGAGGATTTAGGTTGCGAGTTGCACTTGGACATAAAATACCAATCGTGTTTCAGATCAAATAATCATCAACTCTATTGGATCCATGACATTGGAATATTGATATTTATGCCTCTCCCCCATGGGTACATGGACTAAAATGTATCTTGTACAACGATTCCAAAATCTAGGATTTTGGTCAGTAAAAGAAAATGTAATTTCTAAACTAAGGGGTAAAATTGGGAAATACCTTGACCCAAATATTTTTTTTAGCATTCCCACATGGTCCCTACTCAAACACACCTACAAAGACAACGAAACTCAATTCTAATTCCTAGTTCGGATTCTATGCCTCAGGAACGATTTCACCATGTGTCCTAACATGGATAAGATCACTGAACTATTGAATCCATTGGATTCATGAAATTGGAATACTTCTATGGGTTCTCTCTCCCATGGTTAAATGTACTAGAATTTGTCTTGTACAATGATTCCAAAAGCTAGGGTTTTGGTTAGTAAGAGGCAATACAATTTCTTCACTAAGGATTCATCCTAGAAAATACCTCAATTAGTATCTGTGGGTAGCATGTCCACATTGGTACTACCAAAAAACACATGAATTCCCTAACAAAACTTAATGTTGCTTCCTAGTTAAGTTTCCATGCCACGGGAATGGGTTCACCATGTGTCCTCGAAAGGCTTTAGGTTGTGAGTTGTAGCTGTCCAGAGAATGATGATTGTGGATTGGATCAACAAATTCTATACTCCATTGGATTCAGGAAATTCAAATAGTTATAGGGGTTCCTATCCCCCGTGATTATATCCATCCCAAAATTTATCTTGTATGATGATTCTAGAAGCTAGGGTTTTGTTCAGTAAGAGGCAATGCAATTTCTGTAGTGAGTTTAAACTTGAGAAATATAAATTACACTTGATATTAGTCATTGGT
>LPNX011063822.1:9562-25525 GCA_001517045.1 Pseudotsuga menziesii
AGATGTATACAGGAAAGAAACCTGAAGTGAGCCATCTCAAGATATTTGGCTGTTTAGTATATGTACATATTCCGAAAGAGAAGAGAACCAAGTTGGATCCTTCTGGAAAGAAGGGAATTTTGTTTGATACTGTGAAGTCTCTAAAGCCTTCAGGATATACATTTTAGGATTCCATCATACCAAGATTAGTAGGGATGTAACATTTGATGAAGAGACTGTATTGTCCCCATTCAAATAATTGCATAGCAAGAAAATTTTAGCAATTCTACGAGTTCCCTAGGTTGGGTGGAAACATTGGGAAGTTAATAAGGGAGCTAATAAATTGTGTTTAGACATTAGAAGGAATAAATATTTATTTAATGGAGTTAATTAACGTCTGCTAGGTGCCTTAGGGAGGGCAAAACGTCTGCATGTGACCACCATTCTCTCTAGCAGATGAAGACCAACATCTCGACAAAATTTCAGCTGCATCGGGCACCTCCTCCTCCAAAAACGTCAATATCTTCCTAAAGAGGGCACACATGTAGCTGGGCGTCAAACTGAGGAAAGCAACACTACATTTCGGCACACTTTGCATGCATCATATCTTTGGAGCACTATCAACTTATTTATCAATGGTAAGTGTACATCTGCTGACTGAAAATCTCTACCCTATAATCTCTCTAGATTAGCTATATTTTAGGGCCATTTGGCACGACAATTTTGCATGCACTTTTTATTCATCCTTTTGCACATCATTGAGTATATGAACAACAACTTAGTAGCAAAGAACCGTAGAATATCAGTATGGGATATCACAGTGGTATCAGAGCATGTTCCTTGCCAGCTGCGCGCTTGAACATGAAAAGCAAATGAATCCAGATCAAGATACCTTTGCAACTTATAGAAGAAGGAAGAGTAGATACACTGAGGAGCAGGAATTTGAAGATATTCAGTTAGAGGATACCAATTTAGGCATGGACCCAATAGGTATACACTCTGACAGAGGAAAAGGAACAGGAGAGGTAGACAAATTGGAATTTCGTAACTTGGTGAGTGCATTGAATGACCTAGCTAAAGGGCAGAAAGAAGTATTGCATGCCATAAATAGGTTGGCTCTTAAGCGAGAACAGGGGCATTGCAATATACCTCTTTCACCAATGGATAGAGGATCTACTAGTAGTAGTGGGAAATATGCATACACTAATATGCAAAACACACCTCACATATACAACAAACCATCCATACCTACTATGCCTTACTTTCTGGAGAATGCAATAGTAGGACCAATCATGCCAACAGAACCTAGTGAACCATTTGGGGCTTATTTACAGGAGTACAGGGATTTGGGAGATGAGTTCCATTTAGCCATGACTTTCTCAGATTTTTGCAATATGAAAAGTAGGAACAGGCCGAGAGGGTTTAGTAGAGCATTCAATCAGAATTTTGAGTTACAACGCACACTGGGGAAACTAACTATCCCCAACTTTGATGCGACATCCATTTGTTCAGCCAGAATTTTGGTACAGAAGGTGGACACCTACTTCCAACTTAACCCCATGGCAGAGTCAGATGGAATCAAGTTGGCTACTTTACAATTAGACAAGGAAGCACATGAGTGGTGGTACCATGGACTTGTGACATTGGGTCACAACACTGTCACTTCATATAGTGACTTCACACAGAGGCTCATGGAGCGCTTTGATTAGAAGGACCCATAGATTCATTTCAGGGATCTTGCTCAGCTCAACCAGACAGGTAGTGCAAAGATCTTCAGATCTGAATTCCAGAGAGTTGCAGTTATGGTATTTGACATGTCAGAGAGTCCGTTGATTATGCTATTTACGGAGGCACTATCCGAGCCACTCTGCATATGGGTGAAGGCTTACAAGCCAATTACTTTGCAAGATGCTATCAGTAGGACTCGAGACCTACAAGATTCTGTGCCAAAAAACAAGCCTCCACTGTGGTATGGTAGAGCACTTGGACACAACTCTCCACTGTGGTATGGTAGAGCACTAGATGCTCCATTGTCATCGAGCACTAGAGTTCTTGTCATGTGACTAGATGCTCCACTGTCATCAAGCACTAGAGTTCTTGTCATGTGACTAGATGCTCCACTGTCGATGTATTGGAGAGCTCTTGGATATTCATAGAGTATTGTTTGTACCTAGGATGAAAGTGAACAAACTCTCAGTTTCATCATTCGAGGATGATGGCTATGGGATGATCAGGTCCGGTCATATCTTCCTGTATCAGAGAGATGAGCCAATTGGTACCACCATCTTATTGGGTGATTGCATGGACAGACTATATGTCCTGAGAGGGCATGTTGTACGACCAGGAGCAGGAGTAGGAGGATGGCTATCAAAGTCGGAGGATGAGAATGATGCTGCATTTGATAGATTTGAAGAGGAGAGTGACTCTCTCCTGAGCATTGGCAGGAGGCTCAGCCAGTCAAGTGATGGTGCAGTTGAGCAGGTTGATAGGACTCAGGTTAAATCTCAAGCTTCAGAGTTTCAGTTCGAGATAGAGCATCTGTTTTTGAGGCCGATTCCAGAGTAGGAGGGAGCTGTTGCAGGAGTCAGAGATGGAGATAGTGTTGTGGACCTTCCTCGTTAGGAGGGAGTGTTGAATAGTTAACTCTGAAGGGTCCTCCCATGTTTTTGGTGTGAGTGTGATGAGAGGACCAGAAACTTTTGTCCTTATGTATTTATGTAACAGAGTGACGTTTATGTAAATAAAGTGAATGTGTTTTTATACTTTAGAAAAGTGGGTGCTTAAATGATATATTTAATAATTAAAGTTTGTAATTATTAAAAAGTGAGTTATGATGTAGACCCTTGATTTTGTAAATGAATATCAACCCTAGATTAGGTAGTTGATAAAGTTGGTTGCAAAAGACAAAGTATAAAACAAAGAGAGAGGACAAATAAAGATAATGTTACCATCTAAGTTGCACTAAGTTGGATTTCGAAACGAGCCGCCAAAGATGAACAGTCACTTGTTCAAAATTCAGAGTTCAGAAGTCCTTGCAGACCTTCCTAGGCCAAATTTTTTTAATTTTTTAACATGTTCATACCTCAGGGGAATTGTAATAAAATGAGTTAGCATGATGACTTTATGTAAAAGGTTTGGCTTCTTAAGACTTATTTATTAATGCATTATTCTAGGGTGTTTTTTTCTTGTTAATTATTTATTGTTTTTAAGCAATAAATAATTTTCGAGTTTTTTACCTGAACCTCCAAAGTTGGAATAATCGCATTAATTAATTAAGCCCAAGGAGGTTATTAAAACCTATGTGTCGATGTATATTACCATGCTAATCATTATTTTGAGTCATTATGAACATGTCTTAAGTCTTCCATAGTTTTTTTTTAATTTCCGAAAAAAATATTGATGTCCGTTTTTACAAGCTTATTTTTAATAAGTTAATTGTAAAACTCTAAAAAGTCATAAAAGTGTGGCTAGGAGGTTATTTTTGCCATCGGAGTGCTCGTTTTTTAACTAGCGCCCACTTAACCCCTAGACCCACTTTCCTAAGTTTTCGAGTAATAATTTATCTCCAAAATTGTTAAATTACTTGAAAAAACCAAAAAATTGAAAAAAATGAGAAATTCGTCAACTCACAAAAAAATGGAAACTTGAAGAAAATTGATTTCGTGAGTTGGCAAAGGTCAATAGGATTATTCCTAAAGAGTTACAAGTCACAAAAAAGGAAAGAAATGGTTGCTAAATATCAAATTGGATTTTTTCCAAGAGAGGGGCGCTTTTCCCAAGAAAGAAAGATTTGATTTGAGGTCAAGCTTTTGACATTTTGGGTAATTGTCTTCTTTTTGCTCCAAAGCATGGAGATCCAACTCACATCCAACTCATGCCAAGCTATCAAGCTCATCCTTTAGCAAGTGCATCCCCTCATGTTGTGTTTTTCTATTTAAGAGAGCAAGTTCTCTTCATTTTGAGAAGAGATTTTGGCAAAGAACTTATGCTTCTGTACTTTGTAATATTTTTCTATTATTTTGAATAAAAGGCTTTGGAGGTCAAGAACTGTGTAGCGATTCTATGTGTGGATGAATATTGTCTTGAGCTTTTGAAGTAGCTGGTGGTGCTCATTTTCTTGCATCTCTTTGGTTAAGCTTGGCCTTTGAAGGAGAGTTGTATCTTGGTACGGTAAGGTTTAAAATCTTGTTTGTTTGAAGATCTTACTGTTTATTTGTTTCAGATATCTTGGAAGTACATTTTTATTTTGTTTAGTAATCTTGTTTTCTGAGTTTCTGTGGTAGGTGGCACCAAATTTCTTAACCATATTTTGTGTGCAAGTATTTTGTATTGGTTGCAGGTTACGTAGATTGAAGAAGAGGATGAGTTTGCTTATATCTTCCTGCTCTTCAACAACTAAAGAAAGACATAGTCCCTTTTTTGTTCCATTGTGAAAAACTCCGTTGTTTATATTCCGACATCAAGTTTCTTCATATCTTCTCTCATTCTACAAAAATATTTATTTCTGTTACTGATTATTTTGATAATTGATATTTGGTTTAGTAAATAAAAGTATATCAATAACTAAATTTGATTTCATTTATTATTAAGGTTAGATCTGATTTGAATGTTAAAACTCACAAATCTAGCTTCAAACAATTACTTTTCAATACTTTAAATTTTAATCTTTTAAAAGTTACTTGAATTACATGTTAATTTTTTATTGTTTAAATAAAGAATTTGACATATTTAACTGAATATTGCTTGCTGTTTTGCAGCAGAAGCAGATAAAAGAGAAAAGCACTCTGGCCAAATTTCGAAGAAACAAGCAATCTGGAGATCCTTCTTTTCACAGTTCTCTCTTTGGCCATTTTTCTAAGGCCCTATATTGTAATACTTGTTCTTCCTATTCTACAAAGGATCACAAGTAATTTCCATTTCTAAATCATTGTAAAAGAGAGAGGCAAGTGGGCACTCAAGTGCCCACACCCCATCCCCCAAGGGGGGATTCGCATTGTTTCATTTTAAATTTTATTTTTTATTTTTTCCAGTTTATTTTAAGTTCCTAAAGTAAAATTAATCAATCTGGCTGTGTTCTTGGTAACGAGAGTATCGACATAGAGATTTAAAAAACTCACACTTAGCTTTAAAAAACTTAAAATATCCAAGACTTCAAGGCCCTGTATGCTCTACACTGCTGTAGCTTGTCTGATTAGTTGGTTGTATAAAAAAGGGATACGAGTTACTAGATTTAATAGGAAAATCCACACAAGTGATTTTCTCGAGAACTCGGAAGGTTGCAAAGGGTAACTACTATAGAGTCAGGGGGCTACTCCAAGCAGGTTCATCCTCGCCCCGTTGGACACTTGGTATTACCGCTTTAGCACTCAGTTCAAAGGGACTTGATTTGTTGGGCCAAACCCACAATTAACCCATGCCCTTAGTTACTCACTTAATAATCTTAAAATTGACCAACTGAGACAACTGCAATGATTTACGAGACTTCACTAGCAACCCTTACATAAGCACTCCATTAGCATTGGTCTATTTTGGAAATCTTATTTATTTTTATGCTTAAGTTAATTTATGTGTTGTGTGGAATATTATTTGATTTGCTAGTTATTTATATCATTTGCAGTTCATCTTAGTTGTGATATTTTATTTCATCTCATCTCCTAGACTAATTGTTTTATTTCATAGGTTAAACACCATAGTTTATTTTACTAGGGACCACCCCCCCTTGGCTTCGCGAGGAGAGAGCCTAGACGGAGGAGTCAAGATCAAGTGACAACACTTGACTCTTGCTTGCCCCCAAGGTCGCACCCAGTGGCTTGAAGATTTTTGCCATGTGACCCGAGGTGTGAATTAGGTGGCAACTTATCATTTACCATCAATGAAGAGAGAGAAAGAAGTTTGAGACCAAAGGAGAAAGAGAAATACCCTGACACAATTCCCAATGCACTCAGCAGAAGGTACAACCACATTTATTGTAGCCTGAACAATCCATACAACACGTATGAGCACAGTTTTTGAGGCAACACCATACAACAGGTAGAAAGTGCATTTATTGTAGGTTAGCACAAATCCTGAGGCAGCAGAAATCTACAGAAAGTACAGTCCGTACCACACGTGTGACAGAAGTGCAGTTTCGTACAACGCACGTGTGAGGCTGTATAGTGACCGTACAGCAGATCGTTGGCACAGATTTCGAGGTAACTTGCTGAAAGTGGTTTTTGGAAATTTTTGCTTGTAGGGTTCAAAAGAATAATTTTTCAAGTGTTGTTGGAAAATTTCTGAATTTTCTTCTTTAATGACAAAATCTTCTTTCTAGGTTTTTCCCCAAGTTGGGGTTTTGCTCGGTCATTAGACCAAAGTTATTGTGTTCATCTGCTTAAAGATTGTTTTAGTATTTGACCGAATTTTTGAAGTACATTTCAGAAGTGTGTTTTTACTTTCCATTAATTTAAGTTAAAACCCTAGTTTCTGTAAGTGTTTGACAGAATGTATATATGAGCAAATTCATTTTATTAAGTCTTATTTTCTTCATATAGGTCTGTCCTTGATCTATCACTGCTGCTGCAAATCTCTCAGTTTTAGCTCACTAGAGCTTTGATACCCTGTAAATTTTCCTTTAATATTCAACTAGGGCTAAACAGTGCATTCAAAATCTCTATTGATAACCAGACATGAATATCTTTTACAGTATGCAGCGGAATATAAAACTGAGAAATAAATCACAACATCACATCACAATATTGACACTATTATTTTGGGTATGGAAACCTCTGTGTTGCCCACCTATTTCGACTAGGTGGCAACTCCATGTACATGAGGATGTACATAATTGTACCTTAGAAAAATCTGAGGATTTTTTACTTCTATAGGGCTATTGCCCCTTTTGTAAAACGAAATGTCCGCTCCCCTGTGTGGGAAAATTAATGTAATTTTATGTGCTAGTGTGGGTCATTTGATACGGATGTCACACCATGGAACTGGTTGTTAGGGAAGTCCCCTCATCGAGTGTTTTTCCCTTTCCAATTGATCTTGTTGCGTAAACGAGTTTAATCGGTTTGGTTTTCACTCAAAATCCTCCAAAGTGGTGACGGGCGTTCTACCAGTCAAGTCCATGAGGTGGCTAAGGCTTCAAAGAGTGATTCATGACCATGCTAGACATTTGTGTAGAGTTTTGCGGAGTTTCGTGGTGGTGTTGTATTTTTATTTATTTTTTCTGGTTAATTAATTTGACCCTTTGGTGATTAATTAACTCAGTTTTCAATGTAATAATATAATTGCTCAAGCACTGGCATTTTGTAATAGGGGCTATGAATGCAAAGTAAATTGCTATGAAACCCCCTAAGCCACTGCTTCGAGTCCCATGTCATTCTGACAGGTGGTTGAGGAGATAGACCCTTTTTGTCTAAGCAAGGTCTATTTTCATAGAGAATTAATTAATTTCCCTAAGTCAATAATTCACATTATTTGATTTTGAAGTACAAAATCAAATAATTCCATGGTAAGTTTGTGTGGGGGTTACTAAGCCTAGGAAAAATTATTTCAAAATTTTTCCACCCCCCCATGGCCAAGATATAATTTTTTCAAGTTATTTTTTAATTTTTCCCAAGTCAAAATTGGAAAATTTAAAAAATTAAATTGAAAATTTTAATCTAAGGTGAATATTTATTTTAGCCTAAGTCTAAGGTTAAAAAAATATTTTGGAGCAAAGACTAAGGTTAAAGCCAAGTCCAAAGGAGCCACGTCCAAGTCAAAACCCATGCCAAATTGGAGGAAGCACTACCAAATGGAGGCGTCATACTAACTTAGAGAGGCGCTATCCTTGGATACAAAACGTGGGCTAAAAGAAACCCTTGCTAAAGAGGGCGCTATGCCAAAATAGAGATGGGCGCTAGTGTATAAACTCCCCACATGTGAAGGCGCTACCAACTATAATAAGAGGGCGCTACACTACAAAGGAAGGCGCTATGGATAAAGGAAGGCGTCATACTATGTGGAGGGGACGCTCCATTTAGTGGAGGCGCTAGAAATTTAGAGTACGCACCAATATAGAGGGCGCTACACCATAAAAGGAGACGCCACCATTTTTAGTGGGGTGCTAGTTCATAAAAAGGGCGCTCACAAGAGGAGGTCGCCACATCAATTTTAAAGGGGTGCTATTTTGGTAGAAGCGCCATATGTAGAGAAGGCCGCCATATTAAGAGGATGTCTAGCCAAATCTAGAAGGAGGGTGCTAGCTTTTGGGGCCCACGTTTTTTCATGTATTTTGAAGTCAAAGCTATACTTAGAGGAGAAGCCACCAAATTTAGAGGGGCGCCTAGCCTATGGGCCCATCTAAAACCTAAAAGCAAATCTAAGGGTAAACTTTGGTCAAAGACCTAGATCCAAAGGTGAATATTGTTAAGACATGGATTAAGCTTCTAGCCCATTGATTAAAAATTAATCTAAGGGTGTGGATTAATTGAGAAGAATGGAATATCAAATACCTAGATCTAGAGGTGGGGATTAAACCCTAGATCTAGATCTAATCTCAGCCATTGAGCTTCAAAGGGTTGGGGTTTGCCTCAACTATATAATGAGGGTCACACTCCCTCATTAGAGAGGATCTCTCATGCTATTGTTATGCTGCCGGAAATTTCTTCTTACTCTCTCATATTTTCTTGCTACACTATTGTATTGAAGCTTTGCCCTAGTTGGGCCATTTAATTGAAGAATTCTTTGGAGGGATACTGTGCTACAATATTTTCATGATCCAAATCTTTGTAAGGTAACTTGTATTTTTCTAGTTTGCATTTTGTATTATTCTAGTTAGCTCTCCACAAAGTGTTTTGTGGAGAGATTAGAGAGTAAAAGTGCTTTTGCTTTCTTTTGTGAATGATCTAACATCTTCTTTCAAAGTATTTTGCAGGAACTGTTAGATATTCATCACTAGGATTACGATTTTTGCAGACATAGATTTATTTGCAGGTTGTCCAAAGAAGGAGATCTCTCCAAGAATCTCATTTCGACAAATTTTAAATTCGGCCATTGACTTCTAGCCTTCCTGAAAAAGGGTTTTATTCACTGTATAGTGAATATAACCCTTGTTTTAGGGCCCCAACCTATCATATATTAGTTTACCTTTTTATTTCTGCTATTTAAACACTGTTTAGGTGGCTGGAAACTCATTTTCCAGCCCTCCAAATCTTTTATTTCTGCAATATTTCACATTCAGATTTTTCTGTAAATTTGTAAATTTTTGTACTAATTTTTTTTAACAAATTTTTTAGTGTTTTCTGTGATTTCCAGCGAAGAATAGCTTGCTGGTTTATGACAGGTTATGCACAAGTGAAGGAGATTTGCTACCCGAATAGGCCCAGGATTTCCTCAAACTTCAACCGGTTCAAAAAGGGTTCAAACCCTCAACTCTCTCTCTCAATTTTTTCTGATTTATTGTAAACCCCAAGGAGAATTTCTCTTGGGGTATTCTTCAAAGCTTATAAGCATTTGTAATCCATAAGTAGATAGATTAGGAAGTAGAGTAGGAAGTAGGATAATAGTTGTTTCAAATTTCTGTTTATGCAATTTCATTTTTGTTTAAAAGTAATCATACAACCCATTAAACCTGTGTATCCTCTATCCGTTTGTCATCTCCCTTTAGGGACTTCAAGCTGGATATGAAAAACAGGGGAAGTGGGGGCTTAGGTAATTAAAATAACTTTATCTTCTTGTACTACAATCAAACATTTTATCTTCCAAGTCCAAGATCAAATACCGGCACCTCCCATAAGGGATACAGCTTGGTTGATCTTGTTGATCGCTTTAAAATAAACCTTGCATGCTAATCACCCAGATAAAATTTACTCTTAAAACTTACCAACAATAACTTCCCACATCCTGCTCCTCTACTCGGTTATCACCCTTCGGGGTACTCCGAGATACGACCAGGGGACTGAGAAGTCTTAGTTTAATAGGCATCCATCTAGTAATTGTCTGGTTGATGAAAAACAATGACCTTGGAGGCGACTTGGGGTAGTAGACCGTGGGGGGTCTCTAGGCGCTTTGATGTCCTCCTTGTTGAGCATCAGGCCATTGGGGTTTGACCTGTGAGCTAAGGGTGGGCTTTGCTCCCACTTTGTTGAGCGCAACAGCACTCCCTCTTCGACTTGATAAGAATTAGATCGGGGTAGTCACACCACCGGTTCTAAAACTTAAATCCAAGAAGAAAAACTTTAATAAAATCAACTAAAATAAACCAAGAGACATTTCAAAACCGGTTCTACAACACTCTCCTATTTCAAGCACTCTTTCACTCCAACATTGCACTACAATTTTTACTTCCAGCACTTTACTTTTCAGTTACATCTATTTACTTTCAATTCTGCAAATGGTCATGTGGCGAATGTTTAACTGCTTAAAATCTTTTCATATTTTAAATTTACTGCTGGTTTAATAATCTTCACTCATAGCATTTTTCTGCCATTTTGTAAATCTGTTTCATTGTCCATATTGGTAAATCATCTATACATTGTTTATTGTTTTATTTCCTTACTGTTTATAATTATATCGTTTATTCATTTATTTCATTGTTAAACACCGAAGCTATAGTTTAATCACAGATTAAATCTCAATTTTATTTGTAAAGTTTATAAAGCCGTAATCTATCTTTTGAATCCATTATTTAGGCGCTGGTTTAAACTAAAAGGTTGATTGTCATTTTAATCTTGCATATTGCATCAGTCTGATTGTCATCTCTCAGAACCTTAGCCTCAGTTTAAATAAAAGATCCCTTTAATTAAATTATAATTAATTAATAAATTTGGAACTTAGTTTTCCTATAGGGACTACCCCCCTTGGCTCTGTTGGGATCTTGCCTAAACGGAGGAGTTGTGGACTGTGGTGACAGTGGTCCCCAGCTCTCACTTGCCCCCAAGGACACACATAGCAGGTTGTGACTTTCCTGCATCTTAAAGTGTGAATTAGGCGGCAACATCTTTGGCGCCGTTGCCGGGGACAAGTCATTTGTCCTTGGTTTGACTTAATTAATTAATTTATTCTTTTGAATTCTTCAATTCTTTAAAACTGTTAATAAAATTCTTTAATTAATTTTAACAACTTGTTTACCCGTTTTAGAGCTATCTTTTTCTCCAAGTGGCAACTCCACTTTCAAATATAGTAAGGTATTCTACCCGGAGCCATTCAGCTGGTCTACTCAACTCCCTCGCCGAACCTGAAAGGGTATATAGGAGGAGGTTGAATAGGCTCGCTCCCCGTAGACTCCTTGCAAGTCTTGGAGAAGAGGCTATCTCTGATATCCATTTGTTGTTTGCCCAAAACAACCAACCCACACCAATGGATAATCTATGCATGCCATGTGATTTTTCTAACATCATTGGTTATCCTCATGATTTGCCAGATAAAGCTATAGAAAAGTTACCTTCCTTTCAAGGTAATGATGTCGTCAGTGCCAAGTCTCACATCACCAAGTTCAACCAATGTCTCGCCAAGTGGTGTCATGCTCATAACTATGTGGATGTCAAGATGAAGCTGTTTATTTTATCTTTAGAAGATGATGCTATGGAATGGTTTCAAGATCAGAATGATAATAAGTTCAAAACTCTCAAAACAATCATTGAAGCTTTCGATGATAGATGGGGTGATAGAAGAGATAACCATTTCTTGTTGGCAGCCTTGCATACTAGTCAAAAGCAAGAAAATGAGACCATGGATGAATTTAATTAAAGATTTAATGACTTAGTAAAAAGTTTACCTATAGACATCAAACCCAAAGAAGCATCTCTCTTGATTTATTACATCCAAGCATTTGAAGGGGAAATGAAATATCAGATAAGGGATAAGGAACCTACAGATCTTAAGGATGCACAAGAAAAGGTTATCAAGATAGATAAGAAGATGCAAGCGGCTGGTAAATCTAATATTCCTGGGTTTTCAAGGGGTAGTTCTTCAAAGACTAATGAAGTAAAAAGGATTAAGTTTGAAAACCAGGAACCTCAAGGTGACTCCATAGATAAGCTCACCCAACTGATTAAGCAAATGGAATTGAATCATGCTAATCAGCTAGCAGCCATGCAAGCAAACCAGCCAGCCTTACAAAACAAGGTAGTTTCTTTGGAAAGAAACAGAGGAAATAATTTCCATCCAAACAAGCCAAATGATAGGTGGCAAAACCAAAGACGACCTCCACCTCAAGATCAAAGGCCCCCTAATCCTCTAGAATCTACCAATGCGGTGGACCATCAAGCTATTCCGTATTGTAGGCCTTGTGGGGACTTTCATGAAGAAAACACTTGTCAGGTCTTTTTACAAATCATAAATGATAAAATGAATGAACAAGTGAATATGTGTGGGCATATGTATGATCCTGGCATGTATGAATGGATGAATCTAGCTGAGAATAGTCAAAGTGTTGAATCAATAAATGAAGTAGCCGAAGCAGCTTTTGGCCCTAAGCCTAGTGAGCAGCAAGTCTCAGACTTCTCTAGGTATAGAGGAATGACTTACCAGAGAAATGGTAAGAAGAATTAGAGTCAAGAAAAGACTCCAACCAACATTCCTAAGGTACCTCCTCCCCCTCCTATTCAAATTGCTCCTAATACACAATTAAACATTGATCTAGGAGGATGGTTAAATAATGCTAAGATGTTGGTTCCCGTAGCAGAACTTATGAAGATCCCTTCTCAAAAGGGGAAATTACTCAAAGCTATAGAGGAACCTTGTCAGAATGATGTTGATAAAGCCATAGCCCATAATAATGCACCTGTTATTCTTCAGAGCATGGACAAAGGAAATGAAAAGAACCAGCCTTTCTTCCTCTCGTTGTTAGTAAACAATCATCTTCTACACAACTGCATGTTAGATTCAGGGTCTAGTTCAAATGTAATGACTAAAACAGTTATGGAACAATTAAATCTAAGGATCTCAAGGCCTTATCATAACATTTGTGCAATGGACAGTAAGAAGATTGAAATGTGTGGTTTAATTAAAGGCTTAAAAGTACACTTAACAACTTTTCCAGACATTCAAATAGAAATGGACATAGTAGTGATAGATGTCCCAGATGCTTGGGGTATGTTACTCTCAAGAAAAACTGGAGCAGACTTAGGAGGAAATATTCAAATGGACTTAACTTATGCCACCATTCCAACTGCTGAAGGAAGTTTTGTTAGATTGAATCGAGAGTTGGAGATGAGACACCATGTAGAAGACCCAAGAAATCCAAGCAATGAATTAAAGTATAAAAATTATGACTTGGGAAATTATGCAATTTTGGCTAACTTTTTAGGACCTATTGAAGAATCAACTGAAGATGAAAGAGTTAATCAAATTTGGCATATGCATTTTGATGGGGCCTTCTCTAGAGCTGGTAAGGGTGCAGGCATAGTTATTGAATCCCCTTCTCATAAGGAATTAAATTTTTCCTATAGACTAGAATTTAATGCCACCAACAATGTGGCTGAGTATGAGGCCTTGCTCCTTGGTTTAGAGGTGTGTAAAGATAAAGGTATTAAGAAGTTAGAGGTTAAATGCGGTTCAGATTTGATCATCTCACAAGTTAATTAAAAATTTGCCTACAAATCAGAAAGATTAAGAAGATATAGGGATGCAATTTTGGATCTTGTTCAATGTTTTGATCAGATAGAATTTATTGCGATTCCTAGAGAACTTAATGCCAAGGCAGATAGACTTCCAGTTGCTGCTTCCACCCTTCAGAGACCACCAGAGTTAGTAGATGAAGAAGTTAAAATGGAAGTTATCTTCAGGCCTTCAGTTCCAGACCATGTAGATAATTGGCAGGTTTTTGATGATGATAAACAAGTGATTAAGTTTTTGAATAATATAGGAGAATTTTCTGACTTTCACATTAGTGAAGAGGAAGAAGGTTGTTATTATGCAGAAGAAAGTCAAAAGCTTAATCCAACCCCTAGAAAATTTGTGTCTTTAGAAAGGGCTTTTGATAGAGAAGATGGCCATAAACCTAAAGAAGAATCAGGTACAAAGCCAAGTGATTACATAGAGGTAAACATAGGAACTAATGAGGAACCTAGAATGGTTAAAATTGGCAAAAAGACACCTAAAGAAGAAAGAGAACAGATTATTAACTTGCTAAGGGAATATAGGGATGTTTTGGCCTTCACATATGATGAACTTAAAGTCTATAAGGAAGATGTAATTCAGCATACTATTCCACTTAAAGAAGAAGCCAAACCTTTTAGACAGAAACTTAGGCAAATAAATCCTAAGCTGGCTCCCTTAGTACAACAAGAACTTCAAAAAATGTTGAAAGCTGGAATAATAGCCCATACTAGACATTCTGCTTGGTGCTCCAATTTGGTGGTGGTTAGGACGAAGAATGGTCAAATCAGGTTATGTGTGGACTTCAGAAATCTAAATATTGTATGCAAAAAGGATAATTATCCCCTCCCTAAAATGGAAACTTTATTGCAAAGAGTAACAGGATCTGGTATGATTTCAATGCTTGATGGTTTTTCCGGTTATAACCAAGTCAGAGTTAAAGAAGAGGATAGGCATAAAACAACATTTACTACTCCATGGGGAACATTTGAATATATCAGGATGCCTTTTGGATTATCTAATGCTGGAGCCACTTTGCAAAGAGCTATGGATTATGCTTTCAGAGGTTTAATTGGAAAAATCATTGAAATTTACCAGGATGATCTAACGATTTTTTCTAAAGACGGGAAAACTCACATAGGACATTTAAAACAAGTTTTTGAAAGATGCAGAGAATTTGGGATCTCATTAAATCCAGCTAAGTCAGTTTTTGGGGTTGCTGAAGGGAAATTACTGGGTCACATAATTTGTAAAGAAGGTGTCAAAATAGATCCAGAAAGAGTTGCAGCCATCGCTAAACTCCCCTTGCCTAGTACAAAGAAAGGCCTCCAATCTTTCTTTGGTACAATTAATTTCCTTAGGAGATTTATTTCTAATCTAGCAGAAGTAACTAAGCCTTTGAATAAGTTACTTAGAAATGATGTCAAGTTTCAATGGGATGAAACAGGAAAAAGAGCCTTCCAGCAAATAAAAGATGCCTGTGGTCAAGCTCCCGTATTAATCAGTCCAGATTACACTAAAGAATTCTATCTTTTCTCCTTTGCATCTGAAGACACCATTGCTGGTGTTTTATTACAGAAAAATGACCAAGGTCAAGAACAACCCATAGCATACATGAGCAAAATCTTAAGAAATTCAGAATTAAAATACCATATAATAGAAAAACAGGCTTATGCCTTGGTAAAATCTCTTAAGCATTTCAGGATTTTCATAGGGTATGCCAAAGTAATTGGGTATGTTCCTAATACAACAATTAAAGATGTGTTAACTCAAGAAGAAGGCCTAGGTCCAAGAAGTAGATGGGTTGCTAAAATTCAGGAATATGATTTAGAAATAAGACCCACTAAGTTAATCAAAGGACAAGGATTAGCTAAGATGTTAACAGAAAGTAATGAGAAGGCTTTAGGTTTGGTTGATCAGAATATGGTTTGCGAGATTAATATTCCAGAATCATCCCCAGATTTGTTAAAGCTTGAGCAAGTTGAATGGTATTCTGATATTATCTTTTACCTTAAGAACTTAACCTGCCCAAGTCACCTTGTTGGTCATAAGAGAAGAGCCTTAAGGCTCAAGGCATCCAAGTATATTCTAATTAAAGATGTTTTAGGATGGAGGAATCCAGATGGGGTTATCCTCAGATGTGTGGATGAGAATGAGTCTAGAAAACTAATGGATGACTTTCATAATGGTTTTTGCGGTGGTCACTTTGCTGCTAGAACCACCGCCCATAAGATTCTTAGAGCTGGATATTATTGGCCCGCCATATTTTCAGATGTGCATCAGTTTGTGAGAAAGTGTGAGCCTTGTCAGTTGTTCACCGAGAAACAAAAGTTAGCTGCCCTTCCCCTTCAGCCAGTTGTTGTAGAAGCACCTTTTCAGCAGTGGGGTTTAGACTTCATAGGGAAGTTTAAAGATAATTCA
>LPNX011063822.1:26055-144156 GCA_001517045.1 Pseudotsuga menziesii
GTTTTGAAAGTTTTGTATTATTTCATTTGTTTATTGTTTATGCATATATGTATAGCAATTTCATTTATTTATATTGTTTATTGTTTATTTATTGCTTTTACTAGAGGCCTTATGTTGGTTATTGGTGAGAAATTTGTGGTTGCAGGATTCTGGAGTTCTCATGTGCTCTCCGATGATCAAACACATGTCCCCTAATTGGAGCCAGATGTTGCCCACCTTTTTCGACTAGGTGGCAACTCCATGTACATGAGGATGTACATAATTGTACCTTAGAAAAATCTGAGGATTTTTTACTTCTGCAGGGCTATTGCCCCTTTTGTAAAACGAAATGTCCGCTCCCCTGCGTGGGAAAATTAATGTAATTTTATGTGCTAGTGTGGGTCATTTGATACGGATGCCACACCCTGGAACTGGTTGTTAGGGAAGTCCCCTCATCGAGTGTTTTTCCCTTTCCAATTGATCTTGTTGCGTAAACGAGTTTAATCGGTTTGGTTTTCACTCAAAATCCTCCAAAGTGGTGACGGGCATTCTACCAGTCAAGTCCATGAGGTGGCTAAGGCTTCAAAGAGTGATTCATGACCATGCTAGACATTTGTGTAGAGTCTTGCGGTGTTTCGTGGTGGTGTTGTATTTTTATTTATTTTTTCTGGTTAATTAATTTGACCCCTTGGTGATTAATTAACTCAGTTTTTGATGTAATAATATAATTGCTCAAGCACTGGCATTTTGTAATAGGGGCTATGAATGCAAAGTAAATTGCTATGAAACCCCCTAAGCCACTTCTTCGAGTCCCATGTCATTCTGACAGGTGGTTGAGGAGATAGACCCTTTTTGTCTAAGCAAGGTCTATTTTCCTAGGGAAATAATTAATTTCCCTAAGTCAATAATTCACATTATTTGATTTTGAAGTAAAAAATCAAATAATGCCATGGTAAGTTTGTGTGGGGGTTACTAAGCCTAGGAAAAATTATTTCAAATTTTTTCCACCCCCCCATGGCCAAGATATAATTATTTCAAGTTATTTTTTAATTTTTCCTAAGTCAAAATTGGAAAATTTAAAAAATTAAATTGAAAATTTTAATCTAAGGTGAATATTTATTTTAGCCTAAGTCTAAGGTTAAAAAAATATTTTGGAGCAAAGGCTAAGGTTAAAGCCAAGTCCAAAGGAGCCACGTCCAAGTCAAAACCCATGCCAAATTGGAGGAAGCACTACCAAATGGAGGCGTCATACTAACTTAGAGAGGCGCTATCCTTGGATACAAAACGTGGGCTAAAAGAAACCCTTGCTAAAGAGGGCGCTATGCCAAGATAGAGATGGGCGCTAGTGTATAAATTCCCCACATGTGGAGGCGCTACCAACTATAATAAGAGGGCGCTACACTACAAAGGAAGGCGCTATGGATAAAGGAAGGCGTCATACTATGTGGAGGGGACACTCCATTTAGTGGAGGCGCTAGAAATTTAGAGGACGCACCAATATAGAGGGCGTTACACCATAAAAGGAGACGCCACCATTTTTAGTGGGGCGCTAGTTCATAAAAAGGGCGCTCACAAGAGGAGGTCACCACATCAATTTTAAAGGGGCGCTATTTTGGTAGAAGCGCCATATGTAGAGAAGGCCGCCATATTAAGAGGACGTCCAGCCAAATCTAGAAGGAGGGCGCTAGCTTTTAGGGCCCACATTTTTTCATGTATTTTGAAGTCAAAGCTATACTTAGAGGAGAAGCCACCAAATTTAGAGGGGCGCCTAGCCTATGGGCTCATCTAAAACCTAAAAGCAAATCTAAGGGTAAACTTTGGTCAAAGACCTAGATCCAAAGGTGAATATTGTTAAGACATGGATTAAGCTTCTAGCCCATTGATTAAAAATTAATCTAAGGGTGTGGATTAATTGAGAAGAATGGAATATCAAATACCTAGATCTAGTGGTGGGGATTAAACCCTAAATCTAGATCTAATCTTAGCCATGGAGCTTCAAAGGGTTGGGGTTTGCCTCAACTATATAATGAGGGTCTCACTCCCTCATTAGAGAGGATCTCTCACGCTATTGTTATGCTGCCGGAAATTTCTTCTTACTCTTTCATATTTTCTTGCTACACTATTGTATTGAAGCTTTGCCCTAGTTGGGCCATTTAATTGAAGAATTCTTTGGAGGGATACTGTGCTACAATATTTTCATGATTCAAATATTTGTAAGGTAACTTGTATTTTTCTAGTTTGCATTTTGTATTATTCTAGTTAGCTCTTCACAAAGTGTTTTGTGGAGAGATTAGAGAGTAAAAGTGGTTTTGCTTTCTTTTGTGAATGATCTAACATCTTCTTTCAAAGTATTTTGCAGGAACTGTTAGATATTCATCACTAGGATTATGATTTTTGCAGACATAGATTTATTTGCAGGTTGTCCAAGCAAGGAGATCTCTCCAAGAATCTCATTCCGGCAAATTTTAAATTCGGCCATTGACTTTTAGCCTTCCTGAAAAAGGGTTTTATTCACTGTATAGTGAATATAACCCTTGTTTTAGGGCCCCAACCTATCATATATTAGTTTACCCTTTTATTTCTGCTATTTAAACACTGTTTAGGTGGCTGGAAACTCATTTTCCAGCCCTCCAAATCTCTTATTTCTGCAATATTTCACATTCAGATTTTTCTGTAAATTTGTAAATTTTTGTACTAATTTTTTCTAACAAATTTTTTAGTGTTTTCTGTGATTTCCAGCGAAGAATAGCTTGCTGGTTTATGACAGGTTATGCACAAGTGAAGGAGATTTGCTGCCCGAATAGGCCCAGGATTTCCTCAAACTTCAACTGGTTCAAAAGGGGTTGAAACCCTCAACTCTCTCTCTCAATTTTTTCTGATTTATTGTAAACCCCAACGAGAGTTTCTCTTGGGGTATTCTTCAAAGCTTATAAGCATTTGTAATCCATAAGTAGATAGATTAGGAAGTAGAGTAGGAAGTAGGATAATAGTTGTTTCAAATTTCTGTTTATGCAATTTCATTTTTGTTTAAAAGTAATCATACAACCCGTTAAACCTGTGTATCCTCTATTCGTTTGTCATCTCCCTTTAGGGACTTCAAGCTGGATATGAAAAACAGGGGAAGTGGGGGCTTAGGTAATTAAAATAACTTTATCTTCTTGTACTACAATCAAACATTTTATCTTCCAAGTCGAAGATCAAATACCGGCACCTCCCATAAGGGATACGGCTTGGTTGATCTTATTGATCGCTTTAAAATAAACCTTGCATGCTAATCACCCAGATAAAATTTACTATTAAAACTTACCAACAATAACTTCCCACATCCTGCTCCTCTACTCGGTTATCACCCTTCGGGGTACTCCGAGATACGACCAGGGGACTGGGAAGTCTTAGTTTAATAGGCATCCATTTAGTAATTGTTTGGTTGATTAAAAACATTGACCTTGGAGGCGACTTGGGGTAGTAGACCGTGGGGGGTCTCTAGGCGCTTTGACGTCCTCCTTGTTGAGCACCAGGCCATTGGGGTTTGACCTGTGAGCTATGGGTGGGATTTGCTCCCACTTTGTTGAGCGCAACAACACTCCCTCTTCGACTTGATAAGAACTAGATCGGGGTAGTCACACCACCGGTTCGAAAACTTAAATCCAAGAAGAAAAACTTTAATAAAATCAACTAAAATAAACCAAGAGACATTTCAAAACCGGTTCTACAACACTCTCCTATTTCAAGCACTCTTTCACTCCAACATTGCACTACAATTTTTACTTCCAGCACTTTACTTTTCAGTTACATCTATTTACTTTCAATTCTGCAAATGGTCATGTGGTGAATGTTTAACTGCTTAAAGTCTTTTCATATTTTAAATTTACTGTTGGTTTAATAATCTTCACTCATAGCATTTTTCTGCCATTTTGTAAATCTGTTTCATTGTCCATATTGGTAAATCATCTATACATTGTTTATTGTTTTATTTCCTTACTGTTTATAATTATATCGTTTATTCATTGTTAAACACCGAAGCTATAGTTTAATCACAGATTAAATCTCAATTTTATTTGTAAAGTTTATAAAGCCGTAATCTATCTTTTGACTCCATTATTTAGGCACTGGTTTAAAGTAAAAGGTTGACTGTCATTTTAATCTTGCATATTGCATCAGTCTGATTGTCATCTCTCAGAACCTTAGCCTCAGTTTAAATAAAAGATCCCTTTAATTAAATTATAATTAATTAATAAATCTGGAACTTAGCTTTCCTATAGGGACTACCCCCCTTGGCTCTGTTGGGATCTTGCCTAAACGAAGGAGTTGTGGACTGTGGTGACAGTGGTCCCCAGCTCTCACTTGCCCCCAAGGACACACATAGCAGGTTGTGACTTTCCTGCATCTTAAAGTGTGAATTAGGCGGCAACACTCTGGAAAAATCCAAGATGAGAAAACCGGTGTAGCAATTAGATATAGATTTTATTATGAGAAAATATGGAATGTTTACAATCACTGCAAATTTATCCAAACTTGGTGAATGCAGCACCCCAACAGAATCACTGGGGAAATCCCAGCTAAATCCCAACACCTTCCAGGGTGAGTGTACGTCCCACTGTACGGCCTCCCACATGTGCGGATCCGTGCAACTATATGGCTATATGACTGCTGTACGGAATCTGTACGGTCTGTATGACAGCGGTATGAAATCCGTACGGTTTGTATGACCTTCCTCTGTAGTTGCTGCCTCTAGATCCGTGCGGGCTTTGTCCTGTCTGGTAGCTTGGTGATCCTGTTGACTCGCTCCCCCCTCTTCCTTGCTAAATCCTATGTTTGACTTTCTCTCCCTGTCTATATCCTGTCTCTGTCGGAATACAAGTGTGTGTGTCCTAATCACCAATTGACCTTTCTTTTATAACTTTATGAAAAGCGAAAACCCTAATGTCACTTTCACTTTATAAAAAATATTTTAAAGTCCAGTTGCATGCAAGAAAACCTTCCTTGTTGCTATTTTAACAATTTGTACATTTATTATAGTAGTATCTTTTGATAATGAATCTGGAAAGTTTGGTGAAAATTGGTGACTGAAGGACTGGACATTGAAACCCTAACTCAATTTAATCATAATCTTAATCTACATATAAAATCCATGCAACTTAGTTTCATAATCATTCAATTTCCTAAATCATTAAGTGAAACTTAGTTGCCTTATGGAATTCCCCATTAGTGCTAGGTCCCCTTTTCCTTTGCACTGAAGTGAAGAGAAGTTGTTGTCGAGGTGATAGTGGCAACACTTCTAATAGTTTCCCTCAGCTATACCCTTGTGAAGACCTTGCACTTTAAGGGTGCTAGTTTGTGTGGTAACAAAACGTTAGTGAGGAACATAAAGGTAGCAATGCTACATAGTTTCTTAGTGCAGCTCCAGTCAATCACAGATCACAAAAATTAGCGAAACACAAGTGTAGACCTGTTGACTACTTTGTACTGGACTATTATGCAATCTTCATTTCTTGCAGATGATCAAAAGGTTTTTATAGCATTTTAAGGTTTTCTATTATGATATTTTTTTGATACAAGTTGATTACAGTTGCCTTTTCTATATGTATTTAATGTGATTATACTGATCATTTTATGTGATGAAATTGCTCATCAGCATTACGCCTGGATGTTTATTGTTCAAATCCTGCTGCACAGTTGTTATCAGTATCTATTCCTGAAAATCTGAAGCATGTATTTTCACTGAAAATTGTGCGGGCTGGTGATAGTTTGGATTTGGGTGGAGGCAAGTATCTTTTCTGAGACTTGTTCTATATACAACAACTATTACCACATTGTTCTGTCTTGGTATGATATAAATGGAAAGACTGTCTTATGTGGTGTCTGTCGTGCATACTAGCACAGTAGATATATTAAATAGAAATCTGAATGATTTGCAGAAAGGTAAACCTATCACCTATGGTTATGCCTTTCAGGTCACAAGCTTCAGTTTATCTTGACCCCAACTCCTAGATGGCCTGATGGAATGTGCACTTATGACCCTGCAACACAACTCATATTTACTCAAAAGTTCTTTAGGTAAGGTTTTATGATGTTTTTATTGAGCATGAAGTAAGAGCATAAGTATCTTGTATTTGATCTAGGTAGTTAAACTATGTTGCTTTAACTGGAAATTTGTATAGAAATCCAGACAATATGACTTGAAAAGCTTACTGGCATCAGCTGTTTTTTTGGTCCCCGTTGTACTTAATATATGTAATGGAAGATTGTTATCATATCCAGTCTTTCTTATCCCAAAAGAGCAAACAACACGAGAAACTGTTGGACCTCTGTTACAAGATATGAATATGCAGAAGAATATACAAGTAGAAGTTTCCTTTCAAGGCAAGCAATGAAGCATCTAATCTCTCTATTATGTGCAGTGCACATGTGTGCTCGGACAATGATTTTGATATTGGCGGATGGGAAGTGTATGGAGAAGATTGGAATTTCTTTTATGACTGCATGCTTTCTCCAGCGGCACAACAGGTACAAGAGAATTATTTGATAGTCAGACCCTACACAGCATCCTCTTTCAGTTGGAGGTGTCAAACTGTAGGCCCCTACAAAATTATCTTTCATGGAGTTAACAGAACAGCATGCAGTCATTCTGTTTTAGTTACATTCTTCTATTTTTCATCTTTACTTAGCTGATAACTAAGTTAGCTCAGGTGTATCAACTTTTGGAGATGCTTTAGCCCCTCCTACCAGTTGTATCCTATATGTTGATATGTCCTTTCACTCCCATTGAACATTATTTCAATAAAGGACTTACGTATAGGCTCAATTTTTATTTCTAATTGTAAAGAGGCACAGTAAAAACAGTGTTGTCTTAAGTAGGGGAGGTCCTAGATTCAGTTGAGCAGGGATTTGTGTAGTAGTTCGGGTTGATATCTCGGAGCAGGCTCAACTGTAGTTTCATGGATAATCATCAATGTTCATTTTATTGTTTCCTGCAGCCAACAAGCTCGTATTTGTGCAAGTAAGTGTGATTTTCTGCTAGAGTTTTTAACTGCTGAGTTTCTGTGATTGGCATCTAGATTGAGGGTCCTGACTCCTATGAGCATGAGTGTTTATTCCAAATCTAGGAGGATAAATCATAATTTTCACATCGTTGTAATTATATTATTGCTTGATATAAATAAATAAGGAACGATTTCTGGGTGCACTCATCTTATGCTCATTTGCTGTTATCATTTCAGGATTTAATCATCTATTGCAAGAGAGACTCGACCTATGTTCATCTTTTGATTTTCTTATTTATTGATATCTTTATCGGTGACACATGTCATTTTCAACCAGAAATCTGCCATTGCATTTTGTTTGCTGAATTTTACTTTGAAAGAAAATACCAACAAAAAATAATCATTTCATTACACATTGTTTGAAAACTTTGATTTCCCCTAAATAAAGCAGCATAAATCACCATCAAATTTAGCTCTTTATCATTACTTCCATAAAATGGAGATGTCAGTCAACCATATGATCCCCCACTTGCTCCCAGTTTCCTCCCTAATCGTCCACCTATCACTAAAAATGACTCATTCCCAATGGAGGAGGGTGATAAAAAGAGCGAAGTACTCAGCAATAGCCCAGTCCCAAAAGATTATGATGGCCTTGCAATCCCTCAAAAGATGTTACAGTTTTTGTTTTCTGATCAAACACACGGCAACTATTGGTAAATTTTGTATGATGTAGCTTATCTTTAACTTTTAGGTTGTTATTGAGGACATTACAGAGGCTGTTTGGATTGTTAGAAAGTGGCAACAAGGAAAGTCTTCTAGCATTGCATGTGTCCTTGCATGCTAGGAACTTAGGAAGACATTAAACAAGAAGCCAAATGTATTTAATGTGTTTTTCCTAAGTTTGGACTTAGGAAAATACATTAATAATTCTAATTTGATTTTGACTTGATGGAATCACTTTATAAAGTGAAAGGTGAAATAAACTTAAGTGATGGCTAATCTAATCTTGGCCATTGATCTTGTAACAAATATAAATGTTATAAATATTAACATTTAATAGTAAGTAGGTTAATTAGGGTAATTAATTAATTACTCAAGAGGTGACTTGAAAAGTCACCCCCCTTACCACTTAGGGTATAAAATACCCGATACTAATTCTTGTAAAACATCTTTTTATCTATCCAATTATCAATATATATTTGTCCTATTAATGGCTTATTGAATATTCCAGGTGTTCTAGTAATATTGATTGTGTGAAGTGAATAATTATTTGCTTCATTTGGTATCAGAGCTAGTTTGTAATGTCCTCTTCTGCTTGGGCATTGAGGACCAACCCGCTAACCTATGTGATTCATGTGGGTTCGAGTGGGTACTGACAGTTAGGGAATCAACTGAGGACTGATGCCATCTACAGAAAATCTAGGGCATCAATATTATATCACCATTGGGTCGAAGAGGGCCACTGGAGCCAAAGGCCATCGGCATGCATGACATCTAAGCATTATTTAATGATGCATGCACCCGATTAAGTCTTCATGCGCATGCATGCAAGTCAGTTGCAAATTAGAAGTTAAAGTGACCTAATTAGGTCAAAAGTTAGGGTTTTCGCAGTTGAAAGTTATAAAAGAAAGATAAAGTGAATGGAGACTTTACTTTTGATTATTATATGATTTTGGAGCTCTTGAGTAGCAACACAGCGTGCGGCCACAGCAGTTGGGGTTGAAGATGACGTCTTCGGCTAATGGGGTTTCGGCAGCGAGATATCTGCCCTAGTCTCATCCAGGGTAAACCATCCAGGTTCACCATCCGCTCTTCAATTTATTCATTCCTTTACAGTTATCCAGTATCCATCAGAGATTGTTTGTAGGGGCATGTGTGCAGCCGTAAGGGGGGTTTTTAACTGGAAAACCCCAAATCATTCGTTGGGTCCTCAGATCTCAGTTTACCTTCAAAACCCAGGCACCATTCTCATCATCAGTATCATAATCCAGTACCCAGTGATTATCAGATCCGGTCTTGCTCATTCAGAGCCATTATCAGCAGTTTCGGGATCGCGGGGGAGGGGGGCGCGTGGGCAGCTAAACAGCCAGATCAATTCGCTAGCCTGCCTAGAGACCTCATAACTTCCGCATGTGTCAAGCATCCTCTCCGGCACTGGAAGACTACCACTCCTGCAAATTCTCAGCGTCAATGGGTACCTCCTTCATTGAAAATGTCACCCTTAGCTAATCTTGGGTACGTGTTGCTGGGGTATCACCGGAGGCAGAAAGTACTAGTTCATACCCAGATCGGTTCTTGATGCATGCATATTCTCTCAGGAGCATTTCAGCCAGCTTATTAGTGGTAAGTGTTACATTCTATCCTACAAACCCTAACCCTAATTCCAGCTATAAAATAGGGAAATTTTGCATGGCAGTTTGCATGCTCGGCTATTTCAGTAACTTTGCATAGAATTAGAAAATATCAGTATTTGGGATATTACATAGTTTATGATCCAAGCCTTTGGCCATATCGTGATTTTTAATCATAATCCTAGGGGGTCCCTAAATTTATGGTCTTTGACCAAGTAAAAAAAGAAAAGAAAGTCAAAAGAAAAAATAAAAAAGGAAGAACTAAAAAAAAGAGAGAAGAAGAAGGAAGATTGCCATAAAAAAAGGAAGGTAAAAAAAAAAAGAGTAAAACCACAAGTGGTTTCTATTGATGAAATTGTCATTGATGCCAACATGGACTTGCAGTGGCCCCACGGGATGTCATTGATGCCACCAAGTCCCACCTGCAGTGCCTCGGATTCCTTACATCGTGGGCTTGTGCCTTGAAGCACCTTGTACCCAGTTGACAAGGTCCTTGTACCCACAAGGATGGATCTTGAAGCCACCACTTTGCTGAAGATGTTGAAGACCCTGTTAATGATGTTGAAGACCCTAGAGATGGTCCTGAAGCCTTGGTAGATGATGGAGAAGCCCTAAATGGCTTGGAGAAGCATTAATGACCCATTCTGTGGTCATTCATGCTCTGATGGTGTAATGATACCTTAAGAGAAGGACTGGCAACCCCACAGGTGATGTCATGATGGACCCTGACCCTTGGAGGTCCCCTTGCGTGGTTAAGATGGTTGAAGAAGCCTATGAAGTTTCTTACTTGGTGAAGAAACCTTGAAGAGGTCCTTGGACCCACAATTGATGGTTTAAAGGTCCTTGTACTCTTGATGAAGGTGAAGTGGTCATATGGAGTCTTGGAACCCTTGGAGATGGTCCTAGGGCATAAGGAAGATCTTGAACCCACTTATATGATGTTATGATGACACTTGGAAACTTAGTTGCTTATGGATGATGGGGATCTTGGTCATGCATGCTCTTGCACATGGAATGACCTTTGAAGCCCTCTTGTCTTGATCACAATGTCCTTGTACCCCTGTCACCTGAAGGAATGCATGATGGGGCCTTTTTGTGTTGGTGATGATCTTGAAACCCTTGGAGAAGTCTTGGTTGACATGTTGAAGCCTTTGGAACCTTGGGTCATTTGTGTGGTGATGAGGTACTAAAACCTTTGAAGATGGTGTGTTTCTTTTATGGCTTGATAAAGGACATGATGACCATGCCCACTTGGATGAAGCTCCTTGGATGATGTCGAATGAGTATTGTAACCCCTCTCAAGCTTCTTGGACAAGTTAATTAACAATCCAGATGCCCTTGTATGAAGCCCTAATAAATTGAATAATCCCTCTTGTGAAAGCCCTACAAAGTTATTCCTCAAAATGTCATGAAGGACAGGTCGGCTCCATTAAGTTTTTAAAATTAATAAAAATTTGATTTAGTAAGTCGGCCTCCAGAGGTTAAAGAAAAAATAATAAAATATTATTTTGGAATAAAAATGAAAATTGATGAAGTCGGCCCCCAGGCTTTGTGGAGAAGAAAAAGTATAAATAAGTGATCAAAAGTTTTAATTTGAGTGCAAATTCGGAGGAGATATTGAGCTCTGAAATTCGGGTAGATGACTGAGGTGGCCGCAGGCAATATTGTGAGGAATTTTTGTGGGAGCTCTGAGGAAATTTCGGTGGTCTTACTGAGGCAATTCTCGCAGGCAGCAGAGAGATATTCACAGAGGCAGCAGTCCGAAATTATAGCAGCAGTTAGGAGAGGATCCGAATTTTACAGCATTTTGTTTTTGTTCTTTTTGGCCTCTCGGTGGTAGTTTTTTTTGCAGAAGCAGACGAATTTGTGAAGACTGTTTGGGAGCAACAGAATTTTTTTTTTGGCTTTTATCTATGCAAATCCGAGAAGATGATGAAGATACACCTCGCTGATTAAAGGAGAACTTGTGGGCTAAGGCAGCAGTACATTAAAATATTTTACAGTCTTATCTTATCTGATGTTTGGGCATGAACAGTTCGCTGAGCATTGGGAAGCAGATCTGAGGAAGGGTTTCCACAGTCCATACACCAGTCTTGAAATTTCAATACAAACAGTCTAAATATTTTTGGGGCCAATTTTTTTTGTGACAATAATCAGTTCTTCTTGGGATGTTAAAGTCTGTGGAGTGTAGCAGGTAGCTACAAGGACAATTTTTGAAGAAAAATAATGATGGTTGAAGTCTTTTCTAAAATTCTGAGTAGTGACTTATATGCACAGTCATGTACAACCAACAAAAGGTTTTTGACTGAGCATAGCCTTGGGTGACGTAATAAGACATTGATATGATGATGTGACAATGTACAGTGACATTCTCGACCAGTCTCCAAGCTTGTCTGAGGTCGACTACTGAATTATGATCAGCATGCACACAAAACAAATCCAAGCTTGCAAACCCAAGGTAGCAAAAAAAGTGGTAAGTCGTAGAGATGAAAGTATTGTGGTTTGTTCGTTTTGTCTGTTTTATTGCAAGTCTGTGTGTTTAGGGGTTCTTCAGTATTGACATGCACAGTTGAGTGGCAAACGGGTGATGGGGCTTGAATAAAGCTCATCCTTAGCATAGAAAGAGTTCACTTTATCTACAACAGTCTCTTAGGGTTAAGATAATCCTTAGTAGCGCAGCTTGAGTAAGGTCAAGTATACGTGACAATATATATATATACAGTGACATGATTGCATAAGTATATACAATGGTGTATTACTGAGGATGATGGTGCCTTGATGCCTATTGCTTGTTACCTATAACATGCATAATTGAAGTCTGACACAGAGATCAAGCTCTCTAAGTATATCAGACTTAAGGGTAAGTTCAAAAGATGATTGTTTAGCATACATTGACAGTCAAAGTCAGGAGATGACAGACCTAGATCATTGAAGCCTATGACAGTCTAAAAGTGGATGACAGCTCTAACACTGCTGCCTTAAAAGTAACAAGCATGAGTGATGAATTGTATACATAGTGTATACATAGGTTGGGTTTTGTTATGAGAGTTAGTGCTCTTTTCCAATGTTGCATGACTCGGACTCGGCAAAGACTCGGCTGGCATATGACTCGCCGACTCGGGAAAACTCGCATGGTTCTTTAAATGTGGTTTAACCACAACCCACATTAATTCTGATTTGATTTTTATAAACATGAAAACCAATTTGAAATCCTATGTAAAGATATCTATAAATATGTTTTATAAAAACACAAAAAAAATTACAATTACAACCATTCATATTAAAGTAAAACTAAATATTACAAATATAAACATAAACAATTACAATTACAACCATCCATATTAAAGTAAAACTAAATATAATAAATATAAACATTTTCATTGTAATTCGTAATAACCTTCTAATTAATAAATTCTGGTCACTTCCGGTCACTTCCCGAAAACAAGTTACCAAGAAATGTATTAATGTTAAAAGTGAAGGAGGCGGAGAGATCCATGAAGCGGAGAAAATCGCATTGTCCAGTTTCGTGTTCTTTAGCAGGCTGACTAATCTTTCTTTGGGCGTTAGTAGATTAGTTGATTATCGCTGCTGCCTTTTCCCTTTCCCGGAAGCCGAAGCATCTTATTCTCATTTCAGGGGCCTGGTAATTAGCTCCTTTTCGTTCTGGTGTTCCACTCGATCAATTTACCCTCCCGGTTTCAATCAATGAATCCTATTTGCATATCTTGTTCCATCTCGTTGAATGCGTGATATTTAAAAATTCCACGAAATAATATATTATGCTGGGTTGACTGGGTCTGCGGGGGTGTGTTTTCCCTTTCACGGCCAAGTCTGAGCGAGTTCAATCCCGAGTTTGGGTCGAGTCCAACCGAGCCCACGATTTTCGACGAGTCCACCAGTTACGGCGAGTGCTTCCTGAGTCTCTAGCGGTTACTCGGCCTGATAGTCAACTCGTGAAGACTCGCGAGTACTCGCGATTCTCTCACGAGTGGTGCTTCATTGCTCTTTTCATTAGTTTGTGCTGATTGTAATCGAGAAGATTGTTGTCTTCCATGTACAATAAATAAAGATCAAATAACAAATATTCTTGTGTCTCTTTGATGTGATGAATGTGCTTATGACTCTTGATTGATTGAACATATGCATTTGATTATATAATGATTGATGTAGTTTGGTTGACTAAAAGAAGGTAAAAAGTTCATAAATTGCTCACATACTGATTTACCCCCTTCTTAGTGTGGCTATTGTGTCCAACAGAGGGGACCCGCATGGGTTAAGGATCAGGCTCATCCACCAGTGCCCTGTAGATTCTGGATGAGGAGGCTCTATCCCTGACAGGGAAGAGCAAGGGTAAGGCAAAGAAAAAGAAGGGTGGTAAGAAGAACCTTGACATGTCAAAGGTCATGTTTTTTATCTGCCACAAGTAGGGACACTTTGCCTCCCAGTGCCCAGATAGGAAGAAGTAGAACAATACCCAGATGGCAGGATCTACAGAGGTGGAATTCAACAACTTCGATGAAGATTTTTGTTTGATTGCTTGCATCGAAAGCACCACGGGAAGTAGCGTTTGGTATGTGGATAGTGGAGCATGTTGTCATAGGACATGACAAAACAGGTTCTTCAAGGACTTGCAGGAGGGTGGATTAAACCTTCACATAGAGTTAGGTGATGATGCGCAGTATGAGGCGTAGGGAGTTGGTACTGTTTCATTTTAGAGGGAGTCTGGAAAACCCCTCAGTTTTGTTGATGTTTTATATGTTTGGGGGTTGACTAAGAACCTCATTACTGTTTCCACCTTGGAGGACAAGGCGTTTCAGGTGAAGTTCCGAGACCATAGGGTGTACATTAGGCCCAAGGGGTTGGATAGGAGTTTAGATCGTGTGATTGGGATCCAGAGCGGGAAGATGTATAGACTACACTTTGAGTCTACAAAGGCGCTAGTCAACAACAGCAGTAGTTGGGGTGATTTGTGGCATAGGAGGATGGCACACTTGCACCATGGAGCACTAAGGCACTTAAGACAGGCTGTCATTGGAATTCCTTAGGTACAAGAGGAGAAGCATAACCATTGCAAGGGTTGTGCGTTGGGGAAGAACATCAGGAGACCTTTCTAACATAGTGAGCACAAGTCTAAGGGGATCTTGGACTTGGTGCATTCGGATGTTTGCAGACCTATGAGTCTCCAATCTTTCAGTGGTTACAGTTACAGTGTCATTTTCATTGATGACTATTCTAGGAAGAAGACCTGGATCTATTTCCTGAAGGCCAAGTCAGACGTCTTTGATCGGTTTCGAGAGTTCAAGACTCTTTTGGAAAACCAGACAGGGAGGAAGATCCGTGTTTTGAGGACGGACAATGGGGGAGAGTACACCTCCAATGAGTTCTTGGAGTATTACTCAACATAGGGGATCAAGAGAGAGCACACAATGCCTCATACCGCACAATAGAATGGAATGGCGGAGAGGAAGATTAGGACAATGGTAGGAGTAGCCAAGGCAATGCTATTTGATCAAGGATTACCGCTATTCCTTTGGGCCGAGGCATACAAGACTGCAGTATACATTCAGAACAGATGCCCCCATACAGCTTTGGGGAGGAAGACACCCAAGGAGGTCTTCACTGGCACTAGACCAGATGTGAGTCACTTGCGCATATTTGGGAGTGTTTGCTATTGTCACATTCATGCTGACACTAGGAAGAAGTTGGACTCTTCTGGAGAGAAGGGGTTACTTGTTGGTTACAACACAAGTTTGAAGGCATACAAAGATTATATTCCTGCTCGCAAGAGGATTAATGTGAGCAGGGATGTCCAGTTTGATAAGGACAGAGGCTTGCAGAGATCTATGGACTTACCAGCATAGGAGCAATCAACACAAGACTCAGGGGTCAAGTTGGAGGAGCCAAAGATACAAGTACAGGTACAAACATAGGGCACAAGTTCTCGTAGTCAGAGGGAGTCAGGTGGACAGGATCCCTTAGTCATTGACTTGGAGGATGAGTCGCAGCAGGAGACGGATATCCAACAACCGCAACAGGTAGACACTAGACCATGGCCTAAGTGGTTTAGGTCCACAGTTCAGGATTCGAGGCAAGTGAATCCTCCACAGAGCTCCATGAGGCAGAGTAAACCACTGGAGAGACTTAGCTATATTGGACAAGCGACGGAGTTGATCAACTTCGAACCTTCCAGTTTCGAGGAGGTTGCACAACATGATGTGCGGCAGGAGGCCATGGTTGAGGAGTATGACTCCATCATGAAGAATCAGGTATGGGAGGTTGTGCTGAGGCCACAAGGTAAAAAGTTGGTGGGATCTAGATGGATCTACAAGGTGAAGCATGCAACAGACAGAAGCGTGGAGAAGTACAAGGCACGCTTCGTGGCAAAGGGATTTTCACAGGAGGGTATTGACTATGAGTAGACCTTCGCCCTTGTTGTTAGGTATTCTTCTATTCAGAATATTATCTCATTAGTAGTTGAGATGGGTTGGCGTGTCCATCAGATGGACGTCAAGACTGCATTCCTCAACGGAGTTATAGAGGAGGAGGTATTCATTGAGTAACCAAAGGGGTTTGATGTGGAGGATAGGGAGACGCATGTATGCAGGCTGTAGAGAGCTCTTTACAGGCTCAAGCAGGCACCTCAAGTATGGTACTCGAGGATTGATAGCTATCTACGGGAGATGGGATTCCAGTGGAGTGAGGCGGACCTCAACCTGTACTTCTTGTCAGGTGAGGTGCCTCTCATACTGGTTTGATATGTAGATGATCTCTTTCTTATAGGAGATGAGAGGTTGATTGACAACTGCAAGTCCAACCTTTTAGTTGAGTTTGAGATGAAATACGTTGGGGTTGATGCATTACCTCCTAGGCTTATAGGTTTGGTAGAGAGACGGGTGCTTCTTTATTGGACAGGGGAAGTATGCAGTGGAGATCTTGAAGATATTCATGATGGTGGATTGCAAGCCTATGGCCATACCTCTAGTTTCCAACTGGAGGAAGACTGATGCATCAGGGTCAGACAGATTTGATCCTACATTGTATCGCCATCTTATAAGATCGCTCATGTATCTGGTCATCACACGACCAGACATTAGCTTTGCAGTCAACTCTTTGAGCCAGTTCGTGGTGGACCCTTGAAGAGTGCATTGGGCGGCTGCAAAGCACATACTTCGCTACATCAGAGGTATAGTGGAGTATGGGTTGGTTTATGAGCGCGGGGGGAGTGTACAATTAACAGGCTTCACAGATGTTGACTAGGGAGAATGTGTAGAGGACGGGAAGAGCACTTTATGTTGCTACTTCAGCATTGGATCACGGGTTGTCTCATGGTTTAGTAGGAAGCATAAGTTAGTTGCATTGAGCTCGACAGAGGCTGAGTACATGGCAGCCGGTTTGGATGCTTGCGAGGGAATGTGGCTGAGGAAGTTTCTTTCAGGGTTGTTCGAGTGTGAGCTAGAGGCTACGGTAGTTCACTGTGACAATCATAGTGGCATCAAGATATCTGAAAATTCGGTGTTCCATGACCAGAGCAAACACATAGACATTCGGTAGCAAACACATAGACATTCGGTACCACTTCCTGAGAGATTGTGTACATAGAGGAACCATTCGGTATCCCTTCCTTGTTTAGAGGGTGTTAGAAAGTGGAAACAAGGAAGGTCTTGTAGCATTGCATGTGTCCTTGCATGCTAGGAAGACATTAAACAGGAAGCCAAATGTATTTAATGTGATTTTCCTATGTTTGGACTTAGGAAAATACATTAATAATTCTAATTTGATTTTGACTTAGTGGAATCACTTTTATAAAGTGAAAAGTGAAATAAACTTAAGTGATGGCTAATCCAATCTTGGGCATTGATCTCACCGGAGGATCACATCCATTGATCCAAAGTGAGGGTTAGGGTTTTCGCTTAGCCATTCAGTTAAAAGGAGATTTGGTGGAGAGGACATTGTTAGGATTATTAATCCTCCCTTGTCCAATTTGGTCATATGTCTAAATCAGGAGTCATGTCTAAATCAGGAGTCCATCCAGTCTATTTTTAGTCACTAGCACCATTGGGTCCACTTGGCCTAATTGGGGCACATGTTTCAATTACTAAAGTGTGGGGAACACTAATTGAGGCCTACCGCCATTGATTGCACTTGCATGCATCAGTTTAGGATCTTCCTAGATCAACCCCTACTATTTAGGAGCCACTGGGAGTGCTGATACCAAGCAAGGTCAGTTGAGTTGAGTTTGGTGACTAGTCAAGCTAAGTTAGGAGTCAGTTACATTTAGTTCTAGTCCTCTACATTTAGTTAGCGCTAGGTTTGCATGGCTGCATGCAGGAGAGGCGCATTCCTCACCTACCACAGTCAGTTAGCCTCTGTTAACACTGAATTAGACACTTGAGTTGTGTTTTAGAACTTTGATGAAGTCTGATAATGATTTAGACAAGGTCAGTTCACTATGGAGTCCTCCGATAATGATTTAGACAAGGTCTTAGTTACCTAGATCAATCCCTACAATTTAGGAGCCACTGTGAGTGTTGATACCAACCAAGGTCAGTTGAGTTTAGTTGGTGACTAGTCAAGCTAAGTTAGGAGTCAGTTACATTCAGTTCTAGTCCTCTACATTCAATTAGCGCCAGGTTTGCATGGCTGCATGCAGGAGACACACATTCCTCACCTACCACAGTCAGTTAGCCTCAGTTAACACTGAATTAGACACTTGAGTTGTGTTTTAGAACTCCGATGAACTCTGATAATGATTTAGACAAGCTCAGTTAACTATTGAGTCCTCCAATAATGATTTAGACAAGGTCTTAGTTACCTACAGTCAAGTAGAGTTTAATCAATTCGAATTTCCTCATATGGATTCGAATTGCATGTGGCTATCTACGCATTGTATTACATTGTAATTTATCAATATAATTACTTTTTGATTAATGAAAGCATTCACATTTGCAAGCCATTTTTGCACTGTTTCATTCTTCAATTGTTGAGTAAATTGTGTGATTTATCTTGTGAGTTATGTGTTTGTCTATAGATCTATGTGCTCAATTTAATATGGTATCAGATCCTCGGCAGGACAAGGCACTTCTCCTGCTCAGATCTCCTACTGGATCAATTTTTTGAGCAATTTGCTCCCTTCCTACTCTGCACCAGAAGCAGAAGGTTTACCACTTAATACCCCAAGTTAAGGAATTGTTGATCAAGCTTGCTTGATCAATTATGCTGGGTGTGATGAAAACCTGAAATGTGCAGGTAGTCGACCTTATTTTGTCTGTTTGATTGTGTGATTTACAGGTTATCAGTTCTTCTCATTGCATTCGCTACAGCAGCTAAATCTTCTTCATTGCATTCAAAATGGCCTCTCCAATAGAGCCTCTCACTCCTTTCAATTACTACCAGTGGAAGGAGGACATGGAGATGCAGCTTTGCTCCAAACAACTTTTCAGGCTCACAATGGATACAGAGGCAGAGTCAGTTCTTAATCATGACAAAGACAAATATTTCAACAGGCTTAATGCAACATATGGATGCTTGTGCCTCTCAATCTCTTGAGATCTTCTTTTCCACATCAAAGGATTGAAGACTCCCAAGGAGGTTGTAGACACTGAGAGGGGGGGTGAATCAGTGTGAAGCCAATTTTAAACTTTTCTTAGCTTAACACAGTTAGCTACCAATTCATCATTCCATTACTCTACCATAATCATTTCTTAAACACCTTTCACTTCATCATTCACATAGCATAAGCATTTCATTCATAAAGAACCATAACACAAAAGAACACGACACCATATAATTTTGTAATCTTTTTGTATTAGTTTTGGTTTGGCTACAACCGTTAGGAAAAATCAGCACCTACTGATACATAGAGCACCTACTCTGCATTCAGGACCCTGTCTGGTTTTCTTAGACCCTGCTAAGAAGGGTTTGAGGTATCCTAACCTCAGAAGCAAGTCAAGCTTGCATTTACAATTAAAGTTCACTGTCATATCAACATCATCTGTTCCTTCAATCTATTCTGCTGCTGGTCAATACTGCTGATCATCTGCTCAACTCTGATCATGCTCATCTGCTCATCATCAATGCTGCTCACTGTCAAGTCATCATTGTCTTCTCAACAATCTTTGCTTTGCTCATCCACCACTGATCAAGAAGCCTCATCAATCCACATGTCAAGTCTGCTGTTGCCATGCCAATTGTCATCTAATCATCATGTCTTTTGCTGTAGATGTATTACTGCTATATAATCACCATTGTCTTGTTCACTTGGTTGCTGGTCCTGTCTTCTGCTGCAAGTTCATCTTCACATTGAATCAATCAAGCATAAACTGTCAACTTACTTTTCAAGCGGCAGTCAATATGCATAGGACTGTCATTCTCCTACACTCATGTATGTTACTCAACTTGGTTGTATCATCAACAAATTAGGGCTGTCAATACTAGGGCTGTCATCAACATTCACTTGGACTTCAACGACTCAGAGTGCCATCATTCAAAATACTTCGTCAACAGCTTCTAGGGCTCTCATCAGCCTCAACTATGCATCATTCTTGCACTGTATTCAAACTCTTATTGTGCATTAGGACTGTGTCTTCAATTAGCAAAGTTTGAACTCTAAACAAGTCCCAAAGCAAGGAATGTCAACAACTTTGAAGATCTTCAATCAGTGTAGGCTATCAAAGGTCTGTCAAATGTCAAGGCTTGGCTGAGTAAAATCATTTTCATCTCATCACACAGTTCATCACAAGGTCACTGTATTTGTGCACATCATTGTTTGCATGTAGGTCTGTCCATCTTCTTCTGTGTTAGATTGATAGATCAAAACCAAACAAAAGGTTATTGTTCCTGCTATTCTTTTTAGTCCACTTGTGCATCCACTGCTGCAAAATCCACTGAAAGGATCCACATACTGCTGCTACCTCTGGACTCTTCACTTCATCACAATTTCTGCGATATCAGGGCTTGACCACAATGCTGTAACACTGCTATCTTGAGATAGGAGCATATCCTTTTAAGAATTTCACCCAAAACTGGACTCTGCAATTTCTGTGTGAAATGTACAATCTCAGCATGAATAAATAAATTGAACATACCTTGACTACTAGGGCCTTGAACTGTGTGTATCAAGCTACCACCTTCAATAATAATATGCTGAGATAAATCTGTGTTTTTCCTTTAACTTGGGTTAACTTTGGACTCAAAACAAGCTGTTGCCAATACACCAAAATTGCACTCCACCACTGTTTAACTTGGGTCAGAGAATAACTTCTTTAGATGACTTCAAATCAAGCTCGGACTGTTCATTCCCGCAGTCAGCCTTTGACAAAGTCCAACTAGTAGATGAATGCAATAGATGAAACCCTAAGCACAATCATCACTCAGTCTGTGGAAGTGTTTTAAGCCAGGCATCAACCTCGGTCTGTGGACTGTTTGAATGAAGAAAAGAGCAACAAAAACATCAAGTCAATCTCTGATCAAGCACCCCAAAATAAAGACACCGGCTGCTGCAAACAAAAACTCGGACTGTATCTACAATGTCTTAACCCAAATAAATCACTGAATTAGGCTTGGTTCCAACATAAAAACCTAGGGTCTGTCACAAGGATCAATATTTCGGTCTGTTTGTGTGCTTTGGAGGACCCCAAACAAGTGCTGATAACAACCCTAAACAAGTCCAAGATAGAACTGTTGAGTAGCAGTAAGAAAATTCATAACAAAGAGGTGTTATCCCCCATCAAATCTGGACTATGTATGACTTAAGAAGGCTCGGTTTCAATCAGCAATGAACACCAAACAATACAAGAAAGAACTGTAAAAGATACTCCTCAGTCTACGTGTCTGGGCACACCCTTTTTATTGCTGGTGCTGCAACAAATTCAGACTGTTTCTCGCAACGAAATATGGGTATGTTTCAAGTGCTTAAAAAGGAATAAAAATATGTCATTATCCACCTTAATGTCTGCAGCAAATTTCAAACTGTCAAAGAGAAACCACTATTTTCTGCTGCTACCGTGGACTGTTGGTAACCCAAGGACAAATCCAAGATTTGGACTGTCAAAGACACCAAATTTTTTTTGTCTTGACTGCTGCCACGAAATTTCCAGTCTGCTGCTCATCTCCTGCTATAACCCTTGGCATTGAGCCTCAGTCCACGAAAATTCAGAGCTATCCCACCGAAATTTTGCCCACACAAAATGAAATGTATGACTAGGTATTTATAGTAGTTTTCCCAAAAATTATGGAGCCGACCTGCTCCCTTTTTTTAATTTATTTATTGAAGCTGACTTTGCAATTCAATAAAAATTTATGTTTTTAATGAGGCCGACCTTCAACAAGATCATCATTTTGTTGAGGGTTTCATTATGTTAACCCAAATTCTCGAAAACATATCTCCATTGTATATAAGATTTTGCAGTGCAAAATGAAAAGTAAGAAGCACAAATTATGCAACACAATCCCTCAACCCTGTTGTTTTTATGGGAAAACCATTGCCATCTTTAGTGCCATGCCTTCATCATTAATGTGCATGTAAGCAAGTTTCCAGTCAACCTTACCATGGTTTTTGAGTTTCTTGTTTTGCTGTTAACCCATGGTTTCTCTAACCTCAAGAGCTTATGTGTAGGGGTGTCCTCCATCAAAGGGTTTCAACTTTCCATTACGCCACTAGGGCTTCCATACACATGAGCCACACCATCTTTGGCAAATGACCATAGAATGGGTCATTTGTACCACTTCATCAAGCTTGTCCACTACAAGGGACAATAGTGGCATCAATGATAACTGAAAGAGCCAAGTCACATGTTGGCATCAATGACAACTTCATCAACAGAGGTATGGGATAAGCTTGCTTCTTTGTTTGATAAGCAGGATGATCTGAGGGTCTATCAGCTTGAGAATGAGCTGATCTCCCTTCCTCCATCCAATTTCAAAACACTAAATGACTTCTTTACAAAATTCAAGAGCTTGGTGTTCAAATTGAAGCTGTGCAAGGTTGAAAAGGAGGACGATCAACTTATTCTTGCCATCCTCTCAAAGCTTGGTGCAGACTATTCAGTCTTTGTGTCAACCTTTCATTTAGTGAAGCTCACTACTCCAAACTGGAAGATGCCCACTTGTAACAACTTCATTGAATCTCTCACTCATGAGCATGACAAGTTGATCCAAATGGGGATCATTCGATCTTCCAAAGATCAAGCACTGGTTGCAAGAGTAGGTAAGGTAGTGAATGATAAAGGGAAGCAAAGAGATGAGTCTCTTGTGAAGAAAGAGCAGTCAAATGAGTCTTCAGGTTCGAAGAGAAGCAAGAAGAATGGCAAAGGGAAGACCCTTTATTCCTATTGTGGAAGGGGCTTTCATCCAGATAGCTCCTGTTACCACCTGAGTTGTACTTAGTCGGTATTATCAAGTGAGCCTGGTGAACCGGACAAAGATGATTTGTTCGGACTTAAGAAGACCTTCGGACTTGCTTCTGGGAAGTGTTTATTTTATCTACCACATGTTCATACTCCCTTGGGGGAGTTTTAATAAAATGTTCTAGCATGGTAGTGTCTGTAAAAGACTCGGTCTCTTGGACTTTATTTGTCAATCCGATCAACCCAGAGTGTTTTTTCCCTTGGTTATTATTGGTTGTCGAATAAACGACTGATAATTTCTGAGTTTTTCACTCCATACCTCCAAAGTTGGGGTGGTCGGCTTGGCATTTAGGCCTATTGCGGTTATTAGAGTCTGCGTGTCAATGTATAAACATGCAAGGCATTATGGTTGAGTCATATGAACATGTGCTAAGTCCCCCTAGGTTTTGTTTTTTTTTTAATTTTTAAATTTTAATTTTTCCACAAAACTTGAGCTATTTTTTAATAGTCTAATTGGAAAAATTGGTCTTGTAATAAAAGTGGGGTTAAAAGTCAGATTCAGTCATGGGGGTGCTCATTTTCTAACTCAGAGCACTCGATAAACCCATAAACCCACTTTTCCTAAGTCTTGAGTGATTTTTCCATCACTCAAGTGAGAAAATAAAAAAAAACTCAAATATTAATTAAATTAAATTAAAAATTAATTAAATAATGGAGCAAATCCAAATTCCTAAATCAGTGGATTTTGCTCCAATTTTACCGAAGTCAGTCTTGTTATCCAAATTTTTGTACCATAAGTTGGGTTACCTGAGGAGCCGCCGGTTGACAGACTTGTTCAAAGTCTGATTCCAGTATATCAGTCGATTCGTTTGCTTGTCTAGCCAATATTGGCTAGTCACCTTTTTATTTGAATAATTTTGACCATGGCCCCGTGGGGTTTGTAATAAAATGTGCTAGTAGGATATTTTTGAGTGGTTCGGTCTTCTGAGACGTAGAATCTCAAATAGGGTATTCCAGGGAGTTTTTTGCCCCTGACAATTATGCTCTGCCTTCAGCCGAGTATAATTGACAAAGTTTTCTCCCGCTTCCTCCAAAGCTGGAATGCCCAATGTTGAATTCTAGGCCTTGGGGGGTTATTAGAGCCCAACTGAGTGTTATAAGCCTACTAGACATTATTTAGATAGATCATGGTCATGTCCTAAGTCATCTAGACACATAAAAAATTTTCGAAAAAATCTTTTTCGAACAGTGAAATTTTTTTTTTTTAATTTTTTAATTTTTAATTAATTTTCCTAAGTTTTTTGGGTTAATTTTTCCATAAATTTAATGGAAAAAACCCGTTCGTGATTCGGACTCAGAATTCAGTGATTGAAGGCTCTAACCTTAAGCCAAAAATCATTCTTGATCAGCCAGCCAGTCAGAGCCAACCTTCAGATCAGCAATCGGACACATAATGCCTTTTTACTCAAAAAAGTCAGTTTTGAGTAAAAAAATGATTTTTAGTAAAAAAAATGATTTTTATTAAAAAAAATGATTATTTTGGAGAAAACTAAAACTCTCCAAATTAATCCAAATTCAGTAAAATAAAAGGCTAAATGACATCTCATGGAGCACTTATGATGATTGGAGTTATCATAACTCAGCTTCAGTCATCATTAAGAGAGCAATTAATTTATTATCAGCTAGCAGACATGTCATCTTCAGCTAAAGATGAGATGGAGAGCACTCATTGGTTCGGTGATTTGATCGAGGTGAAGACTAAAGCTTGCACCATCAGTGGGCTTCCCAAACCTAACGGAGGTTCCAGCAAGACCTAAGGATGAGCTTACCTACATCACACGTGTGGCCTCATCCTTGGCTTGTTTTCAGTACACAGGTCTGGAGTGGGGGCGCCTTGCCTGGGTGGAGGCCTCCCCTCACTCTCGGTTCTCCGGTTTAGGTTTGAGCTCTTTGTTAGGTGGCTAAGCTGGTTAGGGTTGGTTTTTTGGTTTTAGGGTTTTAGTACTCTCTCATTTGTTAAATAGAAGCTCTTTCAGCTCTATTGAGAGGGGGAGTTTGGCATAGAAACTCTGTTGGATTTTGTAAGCTTCTTTTGTTAATAAAATATTGAGACTTTGGAGGTCACTTGATGGGCTTTTGGCATTGTGTCTTCATTCTATGTGAAGTAATATCTCTTTCACCCTACCCTTGTATTGCAATTTGATTATTATGTTTATTGAAGACTAACAATCTATTACTTAGGCCTCTAATCAAATCTGCATTGAGTGTTTGTGTCTTCAGGGATTGCATCTAGCAGGAGCTTTCGGCATCTAATACCTTCACCATACAAGTGTTCCATTATTAATATTTTTGTTTGCAGGGTTGCAAGCGGTTCCAGATCTTTCTTGCCTGCTCCAAACAAACTTCAAAAAATTCTACTGGTTACTTTGATTGCTCCAAGTGGATCTCTATTTTCAAGGTTTTATCTTACCTCTTTTCCACTTTTGTAGAAGTTATCAAGTCATTTAAATCTTTATTTTAAGCTTGCTTGGCTTCTATTAAGTTAGATCTAGGCTTTCTAGCCTTAGATCTACTTTTTCAAAGCTACATCCATCCTTCTAAAGGTCCATTTTTAAAGATATAGTTTCATTTCCTTTTTAAATCCATCTTTCTTTTTGCCTTGGAAAACGTGCACGAGTTTTCTCAAAAAACGTCCAAATTTTTCATTTTTTGGGCTTGCTGGTTTTCTGTATTTTTCATTAATTCTAAATTCTGGAAATTCATTAAAAATTAGAAAATTTTCAAAATTTTTCAATTTTTTTTTATTTTTTGACTTTTTCTCGAAAAGCGTGTGTTGAGGCCTGGGAAATCGTAGGCGACAACAGTAAAGGATTCTCCCCAATCAACGTTCCCAACTAGCCTGTTGACTGTTTGGTATAGGGAATCCGTTCGATTTGCGGTCCGGCTACCGTAGGTCAAGTAACAAAACAAAGGGGCTTTATTGGTTGCGGCCCGATCCACCGAGTTTTTGTATTTTTGACTTGAGAAATGAAATGCAAGTGTCTAACTAATATGCAAGGTGATCAGAATGTAATGAGCTGTCACAATGTGATGCGCAGGTTCTTACCTCTGATCTTAAGGCTCAAAAAACATTTAAATCACATACGACAATAAGATAAACTATTGATCTAAACTATCCCTAGGGAGCAGAACTAACATTTATCGGTGAGTAATACATTTTGTACGTGCATAAAGAAGAATTATAGATAGCTGATACTCCATTCAAGACACATGTACAATTACAGGTATTTTAAACAATCAGATAGCTAATCGTTTTATGAACAACACTTATTACTCACAGTGGAAGAAATCCTGAAGATACTGAAGAACATTTGACAAGAACATAGGTTCAGAAAATTGAACATTCTCACAGTAAATGAAACATCGCTGAAAACAAAATAGTTCCTCTTCAACATTATTCATTGAGTCGCATTGATACATTCCACATTTCACTCTCTCCAGCAGGCAAAATTGCAGTTTTCCTTTGCAAAACGAAATAGTTCCTCTTACAAGTAAAATAGTACAAAATTTTCCAGGGAAAAAGCCCTTTCTCAATCCTATCTCTACCGTATTTAAACTACCCCTTCTATCCTTAGGCATTCCCCCCAGCGTGTGGCTCTTCAGTCCCCAACGCTTCGTATCCTTTTCTTTTGTCTTTTCTTGCATACTCATGATTGGTTAAGTAACTACTGTATCCTTTGGACTCGCGCTTTCATTGTTTTCGAAGTGGTTTCGGTCATACTACCATCAACGGTCCGCCTCCCTTCTTGTCGTGGCATTTTTCATCATTTTCCAGGATTCCACCTGCAAACAACAACGAGAGCCAATCATTGAAAACATAACTGCACAAAATAAAGCGAAATGAAATTACCAATCCACGGAAAATGACTGGCTGTATCTCTAAAATCGACAAGAGGCTAGATTAAGTCTTTTTGGGCGGGAAGACCTGAAACGGCCCTCGGGAAGCTCTGGCTTTGGACAGGAGAAGGTTCTCCTAGCCGCAACGGCAGAAAGAAAAGAGCTAACGGTGCGAAGGCGCGGGCTAGAAAGACTTTACATCGGGCGTTGGAAGGGTTTGTATAACGGACGCTAAACCACTATCCTAGCCGCAACGACGGAAAGGGGAAGACTTCAGGCACGCGACGGAAAGGACGGGAAATCTTTAATTCGGAAGTCGGAAAGCTTCAACGTCGGAAGCGAAATAGATTTCTTGGCCGCAACGGCGGATGAAGAAAAGATATAGTCACGCGGTGGGTGTCGGGGAGCGGATCGTTTCACACTTCGGAAGCTGAACCGATTTGAGAGCCGCAACGGCGGATGGGACAAAGATTTCAGCCCCCGATTCAACATAAAAGACGCCCGAAAAACTAAGTAATAGAATACTCAAACATCGATGGTCCAGCTGATTCACCTCAGATACAATGGGCAATCAATCAGACAGGTTTCTGGCTAGCTGGCCACATTCGATTCCGCGACCAGTAACAAAAACTAAAACATGCATCCTTTGGAAATGGGCCGCAAAATAATCATTAGAAACCAGCACAGCTAAAGCAAGACCAAACCTTCATGGATCAAACGAAAACAAAGCAGCTTTAAATGGAAAGGAGGGGCCCTAAAATTTAAGAACTTGGGGAGAAAAGTTGCAGTGCAACAACTGGCGATTGCCGGCTGAACCTAGATCTCTGAGCGATCAACCTTTGAGTGACAGACTGTTTGACAACGAAACATCCTATTGAATTCTTTCAGCAATATGGATTTCTTAAATGACAGCAGTGTGTACCCTTGATCATTGATGACAGTCCAATTAGGGAGGATAGAAACCAAAATCGTCAAGTCCAAATAACTATGCTGAGGCTGGAGGATGAATTTCATTATTACCTTTGTCTTCAGGTAGCTAAAAGCCTTGGACACCACAGGATTGGAGCATATGGTAAACAAAAATATCCGTCTGTTCCTCATTCCCATGCCATTTTCGCACTTTTCTTGTGATCTCGGACTTTGTCCTATTCCATATGATTTTGTTTACATGCCTTTCTTACTGAATTTTGATTCAGGATCCTCTATCCCATAGTGTCCTTTTGTGTGAGTGGTGTACTTCAAGTTCAAACCCACGGACGGAGAGGATCTCTTGGCAATTAAGTATTTGTAACTCAGCATCTGCTTTGATTTATGATGCTTTCATAGGAGTTTTTTTGACTCCTTATTTGCCTTTTGGCATTCGTTTCTTGGCATGGGATCATTTATATTTAATACACTGTTCACCTTGCTTCTTTCCATGGGTCCTTGGCTGTTGCTCCTTAGAACATTTTAAATGTGACGTGGGTGGAGCCTCGACATAGTACCCCAGACTCCTCGAATCTGGCTTATTTTACAGGGGTTAAGCAGGACTTCAATGCACACAGAGTTCTTCGAGAAAACTGCTATACTGGAAGAAATTCTTTCATATAATTAGCAACACACAGTCTGACACCAAAACGTCTATCAAACCCAAAAATTTCGGATGTATTCCATGCAACCGCAGGTTTGCTCCTTTATTGACAATCATCAAACTCAAATTTAAACCAAATAAAAGCATGACTTGAAAACAACCAAACAACTTATTTATATACAAAACAGAAAAACTCAAAGAAAACTCAAGAAAAGTAAGGCTTGAGAACCGAACCATTAACTGGCAAGTTCTCCTCCCATCTCTGTAAATCTTGCAGCTTATAAGTAGCGGGGCCAAGTTTTGCTGTGATTTGAAATGGGCCTACCCACAACTGCTGGAACTTGGTATGCTTTCCTTTCTCATCATGGGGATGGTCCCATTTGAGTACTAGGTCTCCCACTTCAAAGTCCTTTGTCCCAGCTTTATGTTTGTCAAACCATCTTTTTACTACCTCCTGCTGCTGTTTAAAACGCTCCCTAGCCTTGGATCTGGCCTCCTCTGCTTTCAGGAGATTATATATTCTTGCTTGTAAAACTTCACTCTCCGACCCACTAGACTCCTGAGCTAAAATCGAGGACGGTAGCATGATATTGGGGGGCAGGATGGCTTCCTTACCATACACAAGGGTATAGGGTGACACTCCTAGTGCAGACTTGGGGGTGACTCTGTCCGCCCACAAGGCGTTGGGTAAGGCTGAGTGCCAACTTCTCTGGTTTTCAATTACAGTCTTCTTTAGAATTCTAATGAGGTTCTTGTTAGAGGATTCAGCCAGGCCATTCCCTTGCAGATAGTAGTTAGCAGAATAATGTAATTTTATCCCTTTATCATGAGCAAATGCAGTCAATTTAATTGATGAAAAGTATTTAGCATTGTCAAAAACTAACGAAATTGGAACTCCAAACCTGGTCATGATATGATCTTGTAGGAAGCTAATGACTTCGTCTTCGTTTATCTTGCGCAGTGGGATAGCTTCGACCTAGCGAGTGAAATAATCAGTCGCAGTAAGAATGTACTTGTGCAGCAGGGAAGAGTTCGGTTTTATCTCACCAATAATGTCTAGCCCCCATTGCTCAAATGGTTCTGAGATCATCACAGGCTTTAGGGGCGCAGCTGCCTTAGGCTGTCTTCCACCACACCTTTGGCAAATATCACATTTCCTGATGTGTGCATGTGCATTCTTGAAGAGTGTGGGCCAATAGTAACCGGGTCTAAGGATTTTGTGGGCTGTAGTGTCGCCTGAATAATGTCCCCTAGCCGGACCGCCATGTAATTCTGCCATTACTTTCTTTGCGTCTTCCTTTTCTAAACATCTGAGGAGAACCGCATCATAATTCTTCTTGAATAATACTCCTTCAACAAGTTGATAGGACGCCGATTTAAGGCGCGGAGCTCTTTTTTGTTTGGAATTCCAATGTTCTGGCAACAACCCTGACTGCAAGTAATGCACAAGGTCTCTATACCAAGACTCAGGAGCTGTAAATAAAGGACATACATCCATTACATGCAATTCGGCTTCATCTTCCCATGCTTTTTCCTCATTGTTCCTACTTTCAGTCATCAATTTGCATAACCCTTGACCTTTCACTATAGAGGCTGGCTTGAATTCAAGGTCGTATTCTTGAAGAGCTGTTACCCAGTTGCCCCTTCTTTCTCCTAACTCTTTCCGAATGAGAAGGGATCTTACAGCTGGGTAAGGGACTATTACCTTGGTTCGATTTTTTAATATATGAGGCCTGAATTGCTTCACTGCCTTAAATACTGCGTAAGCCTACTTATCAATGGCTGGGTAGTTTAATTCATCCCCTTGTAGCCCAGTGCTCATAAAAGAGATTGGGAATTCATCACCCCCATCCTCCTTTTGCGTAAGCACAGCTGCCAATGAATCATCAGATGCAAATGTATACATAATAAAGTCTTTATCAAAGTCTGGACTTTTCAGGGAGGGCGCATGTGCAACAGCTGTTTTAATTTTGCTGAAAGCGTCTTTCTCAATATCAGTCCACTTAAATCGTGCATTTTGTTTGACCATCTGTTGTAGTGGTTTGACAGTCTGAGCGAAATCAGGCACAAACCTTCTTACAAAATTTATGGTTCCCATAAACGATTGCATTCCCTTTTTATTATGTGGCATCGGGATTTGTTCAATGGCCTTAATTCTTTCTGGGTCTATAGATATACCTCTCTTTGAAACTATGTGTGCCAGCAACTTGCCCTCTGTGACTGCGAATACGCACTTCTTAGGATTGAGGGAGATGCCATATTTCCGGCAGCGTTCGAAAATTTGCTTTAGGTGAAAAGCGTGCTCTCCTCTTCTTTTCGAGAATATTGTAATGTCATCAAGGTATACCACAGCGCTTCGTCCAATTAGTCCGCAGAAAGCTATGTCCATAGCTCTCTGAAATGTTGCTCCAGCATTAATCAGTCCAAAGGGCATCCTTCGGTAGGCGAAGGTTCCCCATTTAGTCCTGAATGTTGTCTTTAATCTGTCTTCCTCGGCTACTAGCACTTGATTGTAACCAGAGAAACCGTCTAATAATGAAAATAACTCAGAACCAGAGACCATCTGTAGTAATTGCTCCATGGGAGGCACCGGATAGTTGTCTTTATCTGAGGCGCGGTTTAGGTTTCTGAAGTCCACTCACAGTCTGATTTCTCCCGACTTTTTTCTTACTGGTACCAAGTTCGATACCCACTCAGAGTGTCTGACTTTAAAGATGATTCTAGCATCTAGTAATTTCTTTACCTCACTCTGAATCAGCGGTTCCAGCTTTGGATGCATTTTCCTCAAGGGCTGCTGATATGGCTGGACTCCGGCCTTGATGGGGATGACATGTTTTATGATGCTGGTATCATATGTTTTCAGATCTCCGTATGTCCAGGCGAATACGTCCTTGTATTGTTTAAACAAACTGATGAACCTGTCTCTTTCGGTTGGTGAACAACATTTGCCGAGATTTACAAACTTAGGATTCACCTCATCTCCCAAATTTATCAGCTCAAACTGCAGAGTCGAGCTGTGAGTCTTTACATTGGCTGGTCTCCTAAACTTTTCATTTAGATTGAACATCTTTTCTAACGTCCTGACCCCTTTAGGAATGAAATTGTCATATTTCATCTCAGCTTGATGTTCCTCATCATCTATGATTGCTCCTTTGAACACGTCTTCATTCGTCAAGCATTCTATTATTTGTTGATCATCATCAAATACTCGCAGGTTGGTGATCATATCCGGTACAGAGGGCCTGAAAAGGAGTTCAACAGAACAACGATTGTTAGTAGGTACGAGTCTAGCGGCTGATGTGGCCAATAGATCAGCAGCTGCATTTTTTATTCTTGGAATTGAAATAATGTTAAATGCATTAAAACATTTAAGCAGTTCCCATACCTCATTCTGGTAAGCTTTCAAGTGAGGAGAAATACAGTGGATTTGATTTCGGATCTGTTTCACAATAATTTCAGAATCCCCAAAAACTTTCAAATTACTTACCTTCAATTCAATCGCTTTCTTGAGTCCCTGCACCAGTGCTTCATATTCAGCTGTATTATTAGTACACTCAAACTCTAATCTACATGACAGGAAATGTTTATTCTTTTGTGGATCAATAAGGACACAGCCGGCCCCTGACCCTTCTAATGTCTTTGAGCCATCAAAAAATAAAGTCCAAAAGTTACTAACTACTGAAAGCAAATCTATTCCTACAGCGAAGTCTACTATTTTACAATCAACTTCATCAGCTTGCGAGAATCGAAGGAGATCAGGCTGGGTGTCAGATGGGTTGCTGGCTTATTCCGCTTGATAATTCCTTGGTTCCAACTCAAGCAAATAGTTTCCCAATACAGAATCCATAGGTATATTCTTCTCATCCAGTTGGGTAACATTGTACTTCATGTGGGGTTCTCTTAGAACTTTGATCTGGTTTGGACTCCCTTTGTATGGCAACCACAGATGTGACCAATCTGAGGCGAAATATCCATTTAATTTAGTTGACCAATCTCTGCTCAGGACCAGACCATAAGCGTCTGGTATGTTAGCCACCACGATATTAATGACTTGGCATACTTTGTCATTGGATGCCAGACGGATTAGGACGTCTTCCATCTGACCAATCACCTTAACGTCTGTCCTATCCAATTGAACCACCCTCCATGTGGTTGGCTTAGGCTGCCCATTTATTTTCTTACATACTGATATGGGCATGACATTTATTGACGCCCCTGAGTCTACCAGACAATTGTGCACATCATGATTAAAAATTTCAAATGACAGGAGGAAAGGTGGATGTTTACATTTAGATTCACCTCCAACGTTGGTTTCTCTAATTTCTTCTTCGCCTTGAAGTTGATTATCAGTAGTCGGCTTTTCATCCGATTCCTCAAGTGCTCTCAATAATCTTTCTTTCTGTTGAGGCACTTTGCACATTTCAAATAGTGGGACGTTCGCTTTTATCCTCTTTAAATATTCCACAATGTCATAATTCATCGGTTGTTCAGTGGAGTTAGATCTATCAGCATTCACCTTTTCCTCATTTGGATTGGGCAGCGTTCTGTTCTGCTTAGGATCTTGGCTGGTAATAGTGAACTCAGGAATTATATCAGCCACGGGTTTATTTTGGAATTTCTTTTTAACGTTTCTCTGCAGCCTCTTAATCTTTGGGAGTATCAGATTGTCATCTTTAACCGTCCCTTGACTTCTTGTTGTCACGTTGGCGTCCACAACTTCCTTGTATCCTTGATTCCTTTCTTCTTCAGCATCAAATAAAGAAACAGAGCCCCATACAGCCATGGTTTCCTCTTCCTGCTCTTTAGTAGAAGTAGCAGCAGAATTCTCTTTTATTTCTTCATCGCCTTCCTCTGTTAATCTCGAATCCAACATTTGATTCATGACTAGTGTCATTGAATTTATCCATTGCTGACAACTCTTTTCAGAGTGACGCTGCTGGTGAAAGGTGCAGAAATTTTCCATCCCTATCTCTGTCAGATTCATAGATGCAGTATTGTGAGGGGGAGGTTGGGACTGATTGTTTTCCTCCCTTTTCTTATAATAAGGCTTGTAGAACTTCTGTGTTTCCTTCTCTTTTTCTAAGTCTATGATCTTATTAGACAGCTTTTGCATCATTTTGGCCATACTTTCATAATCGGGTGCTTTCTCCTCTTTAGGCTTAGTGAACAATAAAGTTTTCCTTCTCTCTCCTGAATTCTCGGGGTAATCTTCAATACTCTCTCTTTCAGCCTCCACCACTTCTGCTTCTTCATAGGTTTCTATCAGAGTAGGCTTAGCCCTACCTTTCGCAAACATGGCCAAATCAGAACCCAAAGCTGACGTATAGTACTCAATCAGTACTTTGTCTGAAGGCTTATCTGTCTCAAAAAATTTCTTAAGATATGCTGCAAACCTTTGTGTGAAACTGTGCACTTTTTCCTTTCTCTCTTTCTTTAGCGCACATAGTCCTTTCATAAGGGCTGCGTGAGTCTTTTGAACTGCATACTTACTTCTGAACATTCTCTCGAAAGTATCCTAATCTGGGATAGAATTAGCAGGCAACCCAAAGTACCATGATGCAGCAGCTCCTTTGAGGGTATGCGGGAAAAGTCTGCACACTACATCTTCATGTTCCCCAGCCCTCAATCCTTCTATTGCCAAGTAAAAACTCTGCAAATGATCATCCACTAATATCTTCTCATTTGGATCGAACTTAGGCAACAACTTTTCAAAGGCCTGAGGTAGGTCATGCAAAGGAGGAGTCAGGTTTAGGGGTGATTTGGCTTTCCATGCAGGTGGTGGATTTGGTAGATTAGGAGGAGGTTGGTTGGCGTTAACGCCGGCCATGAGTTGAGGTGGAGAGTGAAGAGGTGAACCAACAGGGGTGTGAACAGGAGAAATGTAAGGGGTTTCTGGGCCTTCTTGATTCAAAGGTAGCTCAACTTCTTGCAAGGCGGTTTCCACAAGTTCTTCCCAGTCTCCAACCAGCACTGAGTCTTCCGTTATGGGACGGTCTTTCTTTTTATACTCTCGCCTGGGCAACTCAGGGATAATCGACAATCCTCCAATCTTCTTTACGTATGCCCTAGTGTGTCTTCTCAGGTCATTAACGATCTTGTTGCGGACAGGATATAGATGTTCTCTATTTACTTCTTTCGGAATTGGATTACGTGGTCCACTACTTTCGGAACTGTAACCAGTGAAATATTCTCGGGAAAACGGGTTTCCTCGGCCAGCCATGCACTGGCGGCCCTCCTAGCGCCAAAACTGTTGAGGCCTGGGAAATCGCAGGCGACAACAGTAAAGGATTCTCCCCAATCAACGTTCCCAACTAGCCCGTTGACTGTTTGGTATAGGGAATCCGTCCGGTTTGTGGTCCTGCTACCGTAGGTCCAGTAACAAAACAAAGGGGCTTTACCGGTTGCGTCCCGATCCACCGAGTTTTTGTATTTTTGACTTAAGAAATGAAATGCAAGTGTGTAACTAATATGCAAGGTGATCAGAATGTAATGAGCTGTCACAACGTGATGCGCAGGTTCTTACCTCTCGTCTTAAGGCTCAAAAAAACATTTAAATCACATACGACAATAAGATAAACTATTGATCTAAATTATCCCTAGGGAGCAGAACTAACATTTATCGGTGAGTAATACATTTTGTATGTGCATAAAGAAGAATTACAGATAGCTGATACTCCATTCAAGACACATGTACAATTACAGGTATTTTAAACAATCAGATAGCTAATCGTTTTATGAACAACACTTATTACTCACAGTGGAAGAAATCCTGAAGATACTGAAGAACATTTAACAAAAACATAGGTTCAGAAAATTGAACATTCTCACAGTAAATGAAACATCGCTGAAAACGAAATAGTTCCTCTTCAACATTATTCATTGAGTCGCATTGATACATTCCACATTTCACTCTCTCCAGCAGGCAAAATTGCAGTTTTCCTTTGCAAAACGAAATAGTTCCTCTTACAAGTAAAACAGTACAAAATTTTCCAGGGAAAAAGCCCTTTCTCAATCCTATCTCTACCGTATTTAAACTACCCCTTCTATCCTTAGGCATTCCCCCCAGCGTGTGGCTCTTCAGTCCCCAACGCTTCGTATCCTTTTCTTTTTTCTTTTCTTGCATACTCATGATTGGTTAAGTAACTACTGTATCCTTTGGACTCGTGCTTTCATTGTTTTCGAAGTGGTTTTGGTCATACTACCATCAACGGTCCGCCTCGCTTCTTGCCGTGGCATTTTTCATCATTTTCCAGGATTCCACCTGCAAACAACGAGAGCCAATCATTGAAAACATAACTGCACAAAATAAAGCGAAATGAAATTACCAATCCACGGAAAATGACTGGCTGCATCTCTAAAATCGACAAGAAGCTGGATTAAGTCTTTTTGGGCTGGAAGACCTGAAACGACCCTCTCCTAGCCGCAACGGCAGAAAGAAAAGAGCTAACGGTGCGAAGGCGCGGGCTAGAAAGACTTTACATCGGGTGTCGGAAGGGTTTGTATAACGGACGCTAAACCACTATCCTAGCCGCAACGGCGGAAAGGGGAAGACTTTAGGCACGCGACGGAAAGGGCGGGAAATATTTAAGTCGGAAGTCGGAAAGCTTCGACGTCGGAAGCGAAATAGATTTCCTGGCCGCAACGGCGGATGAAGAAAAGATATAGTCACGCGGTGGGCGTCGAGGAGCGGATCGTTTCACACTTTGCAAGCTGAACTGATTTGAGAGCCGCAACAGCGGATGGGACAAACATTTCAGCCCCCGATTCAACATAAAAGATGCCCGAAAAACTAAGTAATAGAATACTCAAACATCGATGGTCCAGCTGATTCACCTCAGATACAATGGGCAATCGATCAGACAGGTTTTTGGCTAGCCGGCCACATTCGATTCCGCGACCAGTAACAAAAACTAAAACATGCATCCTCTGGAAATGGGCCGCAAAATAATCATTAGAAACCAGCACAGCTAAAGCAAGACCAAACCTTCATGGATCAAATGAAAACAGAGCAGCTTTAAATGGAAAGGAGGGGCCCCAAAATTTAAGAACTTGGGGAGAAAAGTTGCAGTGCAACAGCGTGCCATTTCAAGTTCCCTGTTTTTTGGGCTGATTTTTGACCTTTTTTTTCTGTTAATTCTAAATTCTGGAAATTCATTAAAAAATCAGAAAATTTTCAAAAATTTTATTTTTTTTAATTTTTTGACTTTTTCTCAAAAAACGTGCCATTTTGTACTCGCTGTTTTTTTTACTGATTTTCTGCAGATTTCTGCTATTTTCCAGATTCTAGAAATTAGTCTAAAATGTTAAAAAATCTTTAATTTTAAATTCGCAAAAAATCCCAAGTCGTTTCGCCAAAAATCGTGCATTTTACATAAAAAACGGTGAGCTTGCCTGATCCTTTCCAAGTTTTGATTTTGGGTTTCATTCCATAGTTTTGATCTCCTCTTTCATCTCATAAGGCACTTGTCTTCTCATCCACTTAATCTTTTCGAATCACAGGTTTAATTTGGTTTCCTAACACTCTCACTAGTCCTTTTTTAGAGCTCTTATCCACAGGTGAACCAAAAACAAAACCAAACAAGAAAGAGCAAGCAGAACTAGATCCAAAGACAAGGATCCAAAGCCAAAAAAGAAGTCATTCTCTTTTGTACAAACTCATAATAGTTTTTCATTTTTACTTAAGTTACTTCTGAAAGTCCTGACAAGGATTAAGTTCCAAAGGCATTAGTACTTCATTAATAAAACAAAGCTAAGTGGGATAGGGCCTCCCATACTTGGTTTTTCTTCCCCATTTCGAGAAGAGTGTTTTTTTTTCTTAGCCTAGATTTATTTCAAGTACTTAGAGTAGTTTCATTTTTTTTTGCAAAGTAGATACTAATTGTTAGATTAGCCCATTTTGTTTCATTAAGTAGGTTGATTACTTCATCTTTTAATTTTTTGTATCTTTCATGAGTAATTCAACTATTTAAAGTAGAAATCTCTTGAATCTCACTTTGTAGATCAAGAGTGCCCTCTATTGGAGAGTTGTCTTTTCATTGTTTATTAAGTTAATCAATTAATCTTGAAAGTCTCTTGAACTTGTCGTAATCCAAGTCAAGAGCACTCTCTATCGAAGAGCATTCCCACTGCATATCCTTGCATCAAGCATATAGATTAGCTAAGTCTCTTGAACCACTATCATAAGACGAGGTCAAGAGCGCTCTCTATCGGAGAGTTTTAATTAATTAACTTAATAAAATTCGCAATTCACATCCCTTTAATTAATTAACCCCCTTCCCTCCTTGCCAGAGTATGCTCTGACCGATTTTCGATCGGAATACCCAGAAACGGCATTGGATCTCTAAACCCCACAAGAGGAACTTAACTAAAACTTTTCCCCATAACCAACGCACTGGCGTTGTTCGATAAATATCGAGGCATGTGGGCAAATTCCAAGTGTGGACGCCGAGCTACCTAATCTGGGCACTGGTAGTTAAGTTATTGAACACTTGCCTTTGACCCCAGACAGGTTGTTGGGCAATAGGGCAGACCCGGGTTAATTCCTTTAATGTCGCACCAACAAAAGACCCACAGTGTTGGCCCTTTCGGCAACAACCTGCGCACAGGTTGTAGTCTCACCCGAAACAGCTATGGGGTGCTGCAGAATCAGGTTTCTGCAAGCCGAGAGGGGGATTACTGTACCTTAGCCTTTTAATAACCTTATTAGTCAATAATTATAAAGTTTATCATTCATTCACATACAGCTTCGCAGATAAATAAACAGACGTGACTTGCTCAACCCACTACAGGGAATTCACAGCGAAGCTAAATATTAGCAGCGATCTAACTTATCAGATGTATACAATTATTAATGCATAAAAGACAACAGAAACAAAAACAGCACAAGAAACCACAACACCAGATATAACGTGGTTCACCCCCAGTGTAGGGGCTACGTCCACAAACTGTGTTCTATTCAACTTGCTACAAAACCACAGTTTGATCTGCGCACTCAGTTGCAGATCCCTTCAGTCCTTAAAAAGCCGCGCACATAGCAGCAGGCCCCTGTGCACATAGCTGCAGGTCTTTCCTCAATCTTCTTTACAAAACCCTCTGCGCACACAGCTGCAGAGGTCGTCCACGCACACAGCTGGGACTTAACCTTTCTTTTCAAAATCAACCTTAACTTTGCCTTCATCTTTCTTACATCATAAAACCTAACCTATCTCCTTTACACAAGCGCTTATTTATACTGCGTGTTTTTACAAAACCATGGTCTTAAACCATGGGCACCCCAAACCCTAAACCCTGGACTTAAACCATGGGTTTATTACAAAAGACTTTGACTCAACCCCGACACCCCTAAGACTATTTTGAGTCCACACTTGCGGAGTTAAACATCTTAAGGGTCGTTAGGGTGCGCGTCCACAACTTTGGGTGACCATCCACAACTTTGGGGTCCCCTGGGATTGCGTGTCATACCGCAGAAGGAATATAACTGCCATGGTTCTGCTACGCCAAAAGATTGCATGGCGGGATTCCCCAGAGTCTTTCTGCGAGGCCTCATGCCCGTTGTTGCTCTACGTTAGAGCAAACTCCTGTCCGTCTTTGCAAATTTAGAGCAAACTCCTGCCTGTTGATGTACTTAGCCAAGTAGGGCTGTGCTGGCGGAATACTTAGAACTTGCTGCAGACCTCTGTCCCTTACTTCTCGTACTAGCTCCTGAACTTTACAGTCGTTCGACATGGTTTGGGCTGAACATCTCACAGATGTGCATAAGGCAGAAAACACAGGTCGAGATGGCTTCTTATAGAATCCCAAGGCGGAATTTGTCATCATGGTGTAGTAATGACGCCAAATCTGATGAAGTTCCGGAAATCTTCTCCACACAGCACCTGATTTTCCCAAAATCTCATTATGGCCAGTTATGAGAGCAGCGCTTGTGCCAGCGCCGCCAAATGCAGTACGTCCCATCTGTCACATTCTGGGCTGCAGCACACGTTGACAACCTTCGACGTCGACACGATCTGACCCTGCGACCTACGACCAACCTGAAGCTTCACATCCTTTAGTCAAAACAGACTACGATAATCACTAATGCTACGAGCGTCTTCGCTTATTGGCTTGGTGCTACCTCCTATTTTGGCTACCTGGCCTGTCCATGTACTTTTTTAAGTGGCTCCCATTTATCATAGAGGGAAAAAGCTCACCATTTAACTTAGCTAGCTGGACTGCGCCCCCGTCAATAACTTTCTGTACTTCATACGGTCCTTTCAAATGTGTCTTAAACTTTCCTGGGAACTTCATGAATTTACTGTCATAAAGGAGTACAAGATCACCCTACTGAAAATGTTTCTTCTTGATGTGTCTGTCATGCCATGCTTTTTCTCGAGCTTTCTGCACCTGTTGTTGGAAGCCTGCGACAAATCTATCCTCTTCAAGCTCTACTATCTGTTTCAGTCTCTCTGTGATTATGGCTGAGTCATCCATCTTGGTGAAAGCAGATATCCGGAGGCTAGGAACAATGTATTCCATGGGCATGACAGCTTCCTGCCCATAAACTAGTCGAAAGGGTGTATGGCCTGTCAACTTTTTGCAAGTAGTTATGTAAGCCCATAGCACTGCTGGAATTCGAAGATCCCAATCATTTCTGTTAGCGTTACACACCTTTGTCAAGGCATGCTCAAGGATTTTGTTGAAAGCTTTGACAGTCCCATTTGCTTGTGGGTGATATGCGGTACTCTTTTGGTGATACACCTGAAATTTTTCAGTCAATACTTCAATAGTTTTGTTCAGGAAATGTGATCCCTGATCACTCATGAGAACTTTGGGACACCCAAATCTGGATAAAATGTTGTCGAAGATGAACTTCGCAGTAGTAGCAGCGCTACAGGTCTTGACTGGTTCAGCTTCGGCCCAACGGGTAAGATAATCAGTTGCTGTAATGATATATCTGGCTCCTGAATTTTTCGTAGGGGGGTTGATAGGACCAACAAAGTCGATAGCCCATTTCTCAAAGGCTTGTAATGTTACTTGCGGAGCTAAAGGCATTTCATCCCTCCTAGATGGTTTACCTGTCCTCTGACAGATGTCGCAGCTGTGGCAATATTCTCTTGCATCTTTGTGAAGTGTGGGCCACCATAGGCCGGCTGTCAAAATCTTCTGTGCTGTGGCTTTGCCTGCATAGTGACCTCCTGCTGCGCCAGAGTGTGTTTCAGCTAATATTAGAGGTTTTTCGTGTTCCAAAACACATCTGCGCAGTATCTCATCTGGTCCCATTTTATACAGTTGTCCTGCTATTAAGGTGAAGTCCGCGGCTCGAACCACTAACTGCTTCTTCTGCTGTGTGGTCATCTCTGGAGGGGGAAGACCTGTAGACAAATACTGAGCAATATCCTGGAAATATTCATCAACTATCTGGATAGCAAATAATTGTGCATCGGGGAGGCCTTCGTCCAAATTGGTAGGTTCTTCACCTGACTCGAGCCTCGACAAGTGGTCAGGTCCTAGGTTAAGTCTTCCAGGCTTAACAATGATCTCAAAATCATATTCTTGAAATAGAAGTAACCATCTGCATATTCTTCCTCCTAACACAGGTTTGTTAACCAAGTACTTCAAAGCAGAATGGTTAGTAAACATCTTAAAATGAGATCCTAGCAGATAATGTCGAAATTTTTGTAATGCATATACCATAGCAAGACCTTCACGTTCTGTCGTCGTATAATTTTTCTCTGCTGTAGACAACTTTCTGCTGGCAAAAGAAATAGGGTGGTCGATATTACCTGCGCCTGGTTGAGCGAGCATAGTACCTAAAGCAATAGAGGATGCGTCGACATGCACATGAAACTCCTTGTTCCAGTCAGGGAAGACTAAGATAGGGGCAGTGACCATTTTTTCCTTCAAAATGTCGAGGCTTGCTTGGCATTCCGGTGTCCATTCGAACTTAATATCTTTCTTCAGCTGCCTTTCCATTAGAGCAGTAATCTTGGCATATCCTTGGATAAATTTCCTGTAGTAACCGGTGTGACCAAGTGTCGTGCGCAGTTGTTTGACGGACTTCGGAGGTGGCAGATTCACAATAATAGCAATCTTTGCTGGGTCCATCATCAATCCCTGCTTACATACCACATGACCAAGTAGAATGCCAAAGGGTGCACAGAAGATGCACTTTTTTAAATTCAAGGAAATTTGGTGCTGTCTGCATTTGTCCAACATAAGTCTCAAACTAGTTATATGGTCTTTGACTAGGCCAAAAATAGTCCAATCATCAAAGTAAACTTCTAAGAATTTATGTATGTACTCCTTAAACGCGGAAATGACTACTCTAGAAAATATAGCAGGTGCATTCTTCAACCCGAAGGGCATGACAGTATACTGGAAGGATCCCATTTCGGTAGCAAAGGTGGTCTTATGTCGGTCCTCTGGAGCAATTCGGATCTGATGGTATCCAGAAAAACCATCGGTAAAAGAGTACACTTCTTGACCTCCGACATTGTCGAGCACTTCATCTGTAAAGGGGGTGGGAAAAGGGTCGTGCAGACAGGCATCGTTGAGTTTCTTGAGATCGACACAGATTCGGATTTCACCCTTAGTTTTCTTCTCCTGGACGACCATAGGGCTGACCCACTCAGATTCTTCCACGGGTTCGATTATGCCTGCAGCAAGCATCTTCTCCAACTCCAGCTTAACCTTTTCCTTGTATTTTGGATTCAATCTATAAGGACGCTGCCTCACAGGCTTCGCATCAGGCTTCAATGGGATCTTCATTACACCGATATCTCCCAGGATACCTTTCATTTCAGAGAACTTTGTCGGAAAAAGATCTTGGTATTCGTGGAGAAGTTGGGTTACCTTGCTTACCATCTCGTCGTCCCAATAGTCGCCAATGGTAGCAAACTTAGGCTGTGCTTCGGAGCCAATGTTAACTGTGCGCGTCTTCAAGGGATGCGTCACTTCGGGAGCTTCGACTGCCGGTCCATGCACGTCGCAGTATCCTTCTGACTCAGGGATATGAAGACGGCGTGGGTCCTCATCTTCGTCGACTGTAAAGTTATAACATTCGACTGCGAGGGCTTCTTGTGTGGCCCAATCAGGGTGGTGTTCCGCCACTTCTTATTCGTTAAATACCTTAGTATGGATGATCCTAATAGCTGCATCTAGGGCTGGACAGACATCCTTAGTAGAGAACGTATTGATAAAACTATGAACAAGACAGTCCCAACTTACAGTATCTTGGCAAAGTTCGGCCTCCTCGTACCAGTTCTTCGCCAGTGGGCCCAGCGTGTGCACAAATCTATGTACCCACTCATCCTGAGGTACATACTTCCATGCCTCGCAGCAATTGCCTAGGTGGTCCTGGGGGCAAGTTTTTCCATCAAACTTGGTTTGCACCTTTTCCAACTGGTCCCCGAACCTCAGGCGAAGTAGCTTCTGACATGCTTCCCAGATAGGGATCTGCTCCTTATGGCTTGTCCACCATCTAACTGCTGTGGCTCTGAATGCTGACTCCAGGACCTCCATTTTCTGTAGGTCAGGTACCTGATCCGAGAATTGTACAATAAATGGTTCAGGATCGGTCGAGCCATCATACACAGGTATAGTTCTGGGTCGTGAACCGATCCATCTAAGGGACTTGGTAGGGCAGACATTGCTGCGCCCATGATGTTCAGATAATTGGTTTTGCCAACTTTCTAATTCGTCTTTAGAGTCCGTCGTACAAGAGCTACTAGACTCCCATCTTGCGGCCGGAGGACCCTCATAACCTTCTTCCTGCGCAGTGATAATGGAGGTGGGTTCCCCATTAGCATGATCCTCGTGTCGGAGTGGTTCTGTGTACCGTTCCCCTTGTGACGGATCCAGGGGCAGGATGACCCGGAAGTCTTTCCCTTCGAAGATCATCTGTCTCTTCTTAAGGTTGATGACTGCGGCATTTGCCATTGCCCATTCAATTCCTAATAGGGCCGGGTAGGGGTTGCTGTCATCCATGATCTCAATTACTTCGAAGTCCGCGAAGGTGCTGACTCCGTCAATATCTATTTGGAGATCCAGGAATCTTCCTAAAGGTACAATCTTTTGCTGGTTGGCTAGCCTCCCCTGTATAGGGGACCAGGCAAGGGTAGGTTTCCCCATTTGTTCCCAGGTTTGTTTGGTTAAAACATTTACATCGGACCCTAAGTCCAGAATAACATTGGTCATATTATATGCCCCTATCTGAGCATTCAATCGCATTTCCCTGTCGGTCCTGCTGACTCGATGAACAGTGTTGTCCTGACCACAGCTTTGCAGAGATTCGCAGGAAGCGATGACGTTCTGCAGCTCATGCAGAGCATCCTGATTTCTTAAAAGTTTGAGGCAACTTTGGAAAAAGGTAGACAATATACTTACGTTATCTAGCGAAGCTTCACAGGGCGGCAACTGAGGCTGCGCAGGCGCACTGGGTGGGTTAGGGCCAGCAAAATCTTTCTTGGCTTCCCTGAATGTCTCTTTCTCTTTGATGATATCGAATGCAGGGATTTTCGCAGGAGCCTTACGAACTAGAGCTTCGACAGGTCGGTTTGGCGTATTTTGGATGTGTGTCGTAACTCCACTTCTTGTAACAACATTAATGGTCGCAGCAGGGCGGGGCTCCACTGAAATCATCTGGAGCTTTTGAGTAGGGGTATTTTGTCGTGCCTGAATCTTAGCTATCAACTGGGGGCACTGCTCAATCACATGATCTACCGCGCGGCAATATCGACACGTCGTAGTGGGATTCCGACAGTCACGAGCCAAATGCCCAGCTTGGTTACAATTGTAACACACGAGTTGGCTTCGGCCTCGTCCGGCCATCCCACCACGGCCTCCAAAGGTCCCTCGTCCAGAGGCACCCCCCTGGTAACCATAGCTATCATTACTTGGACCTTCAATGTGCACCCGGTAAGCATCATAGGTGCGGCACTCATCCTCATTATGACCTACAGATTTGCAGAAATTACAGTAGGAGTTCCTAGGTCATTTTCCGTACTTTTGCAGTAGGTAACAGTCCTCAGGTCGGTGCTGACCTGTCATTCTGCAAAGCTCACAATAGAGAACTTGTGGTGGACAGGGGTTCGGCGCGCCTGTCTGCACGTACCTGTTTATCAGGGAGCACCGTTCCTTGTCGTGACCTTCGGTCCGACATTGCGTACACCAAACTTCTTCGCGATCAGGTTTTCCCTTTTTCATCTCGCGAAGTTCGAGGGCCATCGCGGCTAGCTGCGCTTGAATGTGAGCAATACCAGAGTCATCTCCGGCAGGGGCAGTCTCTAGTTTCATTGCGATTTTCAGAGCCTCTTGCTGGTTAGCAATCTTTTGGTGTATGAGCGGGGTTCTGATATGCGACAGTAATGCTGCGATAAACCATTCTTTGTGCTGCACAGGACTAATGGTAAAGCTGAATTGGTCCAATAGAACTTTGAATCTCTGATCGAAGTCCCACACTGATTCGCCGCGTCGCTGTTGAATCTCCTTGAGTTCAGTGATGCTCTGCGACTCTGATTTGGGCTTCTTAAAATCTTTGATTATGGCTGCCTTGATCTCGTCTAATGTAGGGCTCTTAGTGCTGGAAAATTTCATGAACCATGTCAGAGCCCGGTCCCGGAAGGAAGTAATGAGCTGCGCGGCTTGCACGTCCAGGTCTGTAATATTCTTCGCGTTCCAGACAGCCTCACATAAAAACCAGAACTGTTCTGGATCTTCTGATCCCGTTCCTTTGAAGATGGGCAGCTTAATATCATCAGCTAGGTGGGCCATGGTGGTTTTGGGAGGGTGGGGAGGAGGATAGGACGTCGATGGGGGAGGATTTACGGGGGTAGACTGGCTTGTGGCCGGAATATTCGGGCTTGGTTGACTCTCAGACTGCGACGGAATGTTAGGGGTAGCGGAGCGGCGTTGCGGGGTGACCGGAGGGTTTCCAACCGAAGGGTTTTCATCGGAATCTGACTCTTTAGGGTTTACAGGGGTGGGCGCGGTAGCCTGACCTAAGGAATGGGAATCAAAATCTCTCTCTTATACCTTTTTCCGTTTCGCAGCAACCCACTTTGCTCGTCGAAAAGAGTGTCACTTGCAAACATGGATTAGTACCACTAAACTAACAGTCTGATTCAAATAATAATATACCCTTTTCAACCAATAGTATTTTAATCTGCAAGCTTAAGGAATTTAAAAACTTACCACGGGGGCCCTTGAAAAACTGTCGTTCGGCTTCGTTGAACGAGGTGCTGTTGTCAATGGCAAATTCTGTCACAAAGGCTTCTAACGTTCGCGTCGTCCAGAAGTCGACGGCGCGGGATACCTCGTTGTTCACGTGTGGCACGAGATTGACCCTTGCGGGGGTCCACACAGGAATCCGTCGAGCTTGAAAGTTCGTCCTCTTCTCTGTTAACCTAGACAACCACTGGTGCAACTCTATGTGGATACTACCAAAGAAAATTTCATAAGTATCACAAAAAACATACCTTTGTAAAAAGTCACTTGCGCTTCGACCCGGATTCGTATTCTCTTGTTGCGCGAATTTCAGACAAGTCTCAGCAAACCAATCACCGATTTCCTTCACAGAGGGCCTCCAGAACATAGCCCTTGAGGTACGATGTAAACCCCTCTTGAGCAGGTACTGAGTTCAACCGGCAACGGAACCAATTTGTTGGGCAATAGGGCAGACCCGGGTTAATTCCTTTAATGTCGCACCAACAAAAGATCCACAGTGTTGGCCCTTTCGGCAACAACCTGCGCACAGGTTGCAGTGTCACCCGAAACAGCTATGGCGTGCCGCAGAATCAGGTTTCTGCAAGCCGAGAGGGGGATTACTGTACCTTAGCCTTTTAATAACCTTATTAGTCAATAATTATAAAGTTTATCATTCATTCACATACAGCTTCGCAGATAAATAAACAGACGTGACTTGCTCAACCCACTACAGGGAATTCACAGCGAAGCTAAATATTAGCAGCGATCTAACTTATCAGATGTATACAATTATTAATGCATAAAAGACAACAGAAACAAAAACAACACAAGAAACCACAACACCAGATATAACGTGGTTCACCCCCAGTGTAGGGGCTACGTCCACAAACTGTGTTCTATTCAACTTGCTACAAAACCACAGTTTGATCTGCACACTCAACTGCAGATCCCTTCAGTCCTTAAAAAGCCGCGCACACAACAGCAGGCCCCTGCGCACACAGCTGTAGGTCTTTCCTCAATCTTCTTTACAAAACCCTCTGCGCACACAGCTGCAGAGGTCGTCCACGCACACAGCTGGGACTTAACCTTTCTTTTCAAAATCAACCTTAACTTTGCCTTAATCTTTCTTACATCATAAAACCTAACATATCTCCTTTACACAAGCGCTTATTTATACTGTGCGTTTTTACAAAACCATGGTCTTAACCCATGGGCACCCCAAACCCTAAACCCTAGACTTAAACCATGGGTTTATTACAAAAGACTTTGACTCAACCCCGACACCCCTAAGACTATTTTGAGTCCACACTTGCGGAGTTATCCATCTTAAGGGTCGTTAGGGTGCACGTCCCAACACAGGTTCGTCATGTCTTCGAACGGAGCCACTAAAGGTATTACCGGTTAGGACATCCAGCCACCATAAGTGAAGATCACAAACAAAAAACTCTTAAAACTTACCAAGAGCACTTGCAAAACCTAACATTCACTGGCATCTTTTGGGATTCACATATTTACACTGAAAGCATCTCTGATAAGTTGACTCCATAGGCATTGGTCCCATCTTTTAGCATTGTTGATAATCTGGGCCATTTGTCCATCAAATGTTTGATTATAAATCATATCTGTGAATGCTTTATCTATTTCGTGAAGCTCTCAAATATTTGTCTATCTTTCAATTCCAGTGATAGCAACGTGGATTGCTTTGTCTTGTGTTAAATTCATCACATTAATCATCTTAAATCACAATAACTCTTAAACAACACCCATCCGCATCCGAAACATCTAAAAGTTAACTTAAACATTGAGCCATAGAAAACTTTTTGTTAGGGACTTACCCGCTTGGCTTCGTTAGGAGTTAGCCTAAACGGAGGAGCTAGGTGTAGGTGACAGTACCTAGCTCTGTGCTTGCCCCCAAGGTCACACCTCTCCCACTTTCTCAAGTGAGGAGACAACTTTCAAAAGATTTTTGTTGCTGGTGTGCAATCAGTGGACAACAAGTCTCATCGGCTTCAGATTAACCGGGAGTTCCCATTCCTTGACTGAAGGCATGATCAGGGATGAAGAGGACCTTAACTGGCTCATGCAGATTTAGGGTTGCGCCCTCCTTTCTCTCTCCTCCACACTTGTGGATCAAGCTGGGAGTTGTTTGTTGGTTGGTTCGTTCAGTTCACTGAGTGAGGTGTCACTTCGATTTGCAGTTCTAGTCCAGTTAGACTCAGTTCATCATCAGATCAGGCTCGGCTTGACTCTCTGTGAGCTTCAGTCTCTCTTTTAGTCAGGCATGCGCCCCTCTTGGCCAATCTGGCTATAAATAAATCAACTTTTTCCTCTTCCAAGCTAGTTAGAGCTGGGAAGAAAGGCTTGCTATTGTGTAATATTGTATTGATCATCCTTTTTGTTGAAATAAAGAGAAGCTTTGGAGGCAAGATGGTGTCATGTTATTATGTGTGGATGAGCATTGCCATGTTTCATTGAGGTAACCTGTATCTGTGTTCAAAATTTGCTTATTTTGATATTGTGGATCCAGTGCTAAAAGATTGATAATAAGTTTATTATGATCTTGATAGGAAAGGAATTTGTTAATAAGTTTATTGGCTATCTCTTTTTCTTTTATGCATGTCTAGAGATCTAGATTTAACATGCTTTATAAGATTATATGCATGTTATTATAATATCTCTGTTTATGTATTAAACGGATCTCACAAGCATCTTGGCAAGCCTTTGGATTAGTTGCATGTTCCTAGCTTGGAGAGGGTGTTGATCTAGTTTGCTTCCTCACTTTCTCCAAACTTTCTCAAAGGCACGGTTGATCATTCGGGCACCAAGCCACCTCTTCACTCTTTCTCCTTTTTTATCAACACTTCATTGGTTACTTGGCTTTTATATTTTAGATCTATTGTTTCAAAGTTGATATCTTTCTAGATCTGAACATATAGGAGTTGCATGCATAGGTTTAAATTCATTTAAGAAAAAGATTCAAGTCCTTTCTCTTTAAAAACTAGATCTAGCAGTAAAAGTCTTTCATCTTTATAAGCAGTTTTAAGCCAAATCAAAAGCTTGTTAAAAGTGAAGTCTTTCTTTATTTAAATCCAACATCTAAAGTGCACATTGCATTGGCTGCCCCAAATCTAGCCAATATCCTCAAGAGGACTTGTCCTCTTGAGTTATTTTTGTCTTTTCTTAAAATGTACTTTAACTTAGTCTTTTTTGGTAGTTTTTTGGGGCTTGTCCAAAGACACTTTTAAAGTGTTTTTGGGCACTTTACACTAATTAAAGCTTGCTGGTTTTTAGCAGGTCCATCCGAAAAGAGGAAGAGGTGCTATCCGAAAAGCGATTTTTGGGCCATTCGAAACCTCCCAGGGGTCTCCCCATCTTTCGTAATCATTATTGTTGTACTTTGCAATCCCTTGGGTTCGTTCGGTATAAGAACCAAGCGGCATTTTTTCAATTAATTTGTTGATATTTGTAACCCTTAATAATAAAAAGAATTACTTTGAGTAGGCTCTTTCGAGCCCGCTCCCCATTTCCTAGGGGGGATCTTGTGTTTTGTGTTTTTTGCACTTTTTTCGCTTTTTTTCTAGTTTTGTCTTGTATTGCAGCATTGTATACTTTGAATTATAAGCATTTCAATATCTTTCACAAATTCAAGGTAATCATACTACTTACCCTACGACTTCCCGATTGACTTGAAAGGGGAAAGAGATGCATGGTAGGACTAATTAGATAACCTATGAGTTGTATTTCATGTTTGTTTTATTTTTATGTTATCATCTAAAATTAACCCCTCCTCGCATTCCCGATTGAGGTCCACTTGGACCGAAAGAGATTCTTGGAGGTTCTTTTTTTTTTAACAAAGAACACAACTTAAAATCCTTTAAAAATTGACAAGACTCTAGTGTGTATGCTCTGCACTTGGCTGCGGTTCGTCCGATCAGTCAAGCTGCATCAAAAGCAACGCGAGTGACTAGAATAATTAGGATTCACTTTCCCCAATTAACCACCTCAGGCAAAAATCCAACGCCTCGATCAAACCGTAAATGGTGGCAAAATACCCAAAGGAAGTGGGAATTACTAGACAGTGATCTCGAGGTTCCGATCTCTGTTACACCCTAGCGGGTGTATTATGAACACAGTCTCAGAGACTCCATTCAGCCCACACATTCCTTGCGGGTAGCCGTAGCGGTTGTTATTTTTGGACATACTTCAAGTACCCCCTGGGTATATCTGGAGTTTCCCCGCCTAGTTTAATCAACTCATCATACATTAACTTAAAATTTGACCAAGAGTACTTGCAACACCCATTTGTATTTGAACTGCAATCTCCTTTGTGGACTCCATTATTGGCACTGATCTATTTTGATGTTATCATATGTTTCTGCATTACTACTTATCAAGTTTTGATTTCTATGTTGTTGTGGTATAACAAATCTTGCAAATATCTTGTGTCGAATTCATTTGTCAAAACTCCTAAAAAACTTACTCATTTAATACCATCATCATCGAAGTAACCAGCCTTAGTAACTCGTAGGGTCTACCCCCCTTGGCTTTGTTAGGAGTTTGCCTAAACGGAGGAGTCAAGAACAAGGTGACAACCTTGACTCGAGACTTGCCCCCAAGGACACACCGAGTGGCTTGAATATTTCTGCCACGTTGCCCCCCAGGTGTTTGAAAGGCGGAAACAACTCCTGCATGAGAAGACAAGTTGATGAAATGACTCTTCTTCTGAAGAAACATAACATTACTGCATGATCCGGAGGATTATTCATCTTTAATTTATACTGATCCAATATGGTACAATGGTATTTAATCTATGGTTCAAAGAACATAACATATGTTTTAACTCACAGATTTAGCTGCGACACAGATTTAGCTGCGACAGACTTTTTACACTACTGTGACAGACATAGCTGTGACATAGATTTAGCTGTGACAGACTTGCTGCGACATCGCGAAGTTAGTGGTGACATCAAACGGTTACGTTACGTGTGATGCTATGGTATGGTGCAACATATGTGCATAACGGTCATTGCAACGTGTTGTGAGTCAACATATGTGCGTGGAGTTGGTTGCAACGTTTCGGGAATATGGAACGTCGTGGTATCATAACGCTTAACAACGTTTTGGCCGAATTGCATGGTTTAGCTTAGCATGGTTGTAACAATAATAAAAAAAAAGATAACAGCTGAGATGATGGAATCGATTACTTATCCCTCCCGCTGAACTCTTAAATAGAGGAGGCTGGCCATCGAGAAGGGGGCGGATTGTTTTTGGAGCGCAGAGTATCGTTTCTCTGTTATGAGAAGCTTAGAGATCATTTTTGCTGCGAAGTGTCCAGATGCTGTGCTGCAGAAGTCGACATTCTCTGTTATATTTTAGCTTTCTTTATCTTTGAATGCTAATTGTAATTTCGAGAGAAAGGTCTTAAAGATTTTGTACAGCATTTTGTTTACAGTTGCTGAAGTTGTTTCCAGAACCATTTTGTACCATTTTAAAAATATTAATTGGATCGATACCCATTGGAGAGGGACCCGGAGACGTAGCCCAGTGGAGGGGGTGAACTCTGTTATCAACTTCTGTTTGTGACGCTTTGATTCTGTGCTTCTTTATATCTGTTTATCAGTTCATTTTCCATCTGTTTTCAGTATTTAATTTCTGTTAATGCTGTTCCATTTAATTAACCTACTGAACACATTCTTTTAACACAAACTTTTGATGCACACAAGTTGAGGTCCGACGGATCACTGCACCTGCTAGCGCAAGGAAGGCTGACCACTCAGAAGACATTGAAGATTACTTCGAAAGAGGTCATGCACTGAAGGCCAGCTGCTCAATAGCACATGTCTTCCTCATTGATTCTGGAGCTTCCAATCATATGGTTGCATCCAGAGAATCATTCTCTTCTTTATAGTCTTTTGATGGTCCTAGTATTCAGCTGAGCAATAATAGTAAAGTTCAAACCAAAGGGAAGGGCTCTATCAAGCTTGAACATGGAAGGCTCAAAGATGTGCTCTATGTTCCCTCCCTAGCTTCAAACATGTTATCTGTATACCAGATGACTAATACTGGCTCTCCAAAGCGAGTGATCTTTGGTCCTAACTCAGTGGAGATCACAGATATCTCTACTGGGAACATCATAGTGAAGGGTGTTGCAAATCATGCCTCCAAGGCATATGAGTTCTCACACTTCATGCCTTTTTCAGAACCAGTGCGCTCTCAAAGGGAAGGTAAAAACATTCCATCTCCTTCTTTTGCAGTTTCCACTAGTATTGTAGAACCAGTTGTATCAGTTCACGAGATTAAGATTCATTCAGATTCAGTCCCTACTTCCGAGCAGGAAGCTAGGAAGATGACTGGAAATCCATCTAACATTCAGAAGACAGAGAAGCTTGCGCTATGTCATGCAATCTTACCTCCTTCAGAGAGATGCAACAAATTGCTTGTAAGATGTCACATGGCAAGGTCTGTTCAGTCATACTGCCTTCAGAAGAATAGAGTGGATCATACACCTCTTCAGCTAGAAAGAGGCAAAGGTTACATTCCTCCTTCCTTCCATCAACATTTTGGGAGAAGTCGAAGTCTACATGCTAGGCCCCATAATACCTGTGCATAGAACACCATTCATGCTGCTTCGCTATATCGCAAAGATGAAGGTTGCAGCAACGTATGTCCAAGTTTTTCAAACTTGAATCCAGATTCTATCTGCTTAGATAGAGGGGGGGATTTTTTCCCATGTGGTTTTTTCCCCAGCTCCTTGTATTGAGCAGTTACTTTACTTTACTTGATGTAATGGGTGACCTATGGTCTTAGTTACCAAGGCCCACAGATTTTCCAAGTTAGCATTCAGGGGGGTGTTAGGATTATTAATCCTCCCTTGTCCAATTTGGTCATATGTCTAAATCAGGAGTCATCTCTAAATCGGGAGTCCATCCAGTCTATTTTTAGTCACTAGCACCATTGGGTCCACTTGGCCTAATTGGGGCACATGTTTCAGTTACTAAAGTGCACGGAACACTAATTGAGGCCTACTGCCATTGATTGCACTTGCATGCATCAGTTTAGGAGCCTCCTAGATCAATCCCTACAATTTAGGAGCCACTGGGAGTACCGATACCAACCAAAGTCAGTTGAGTTGAGTTGAGTTGGTGACTAGTCAAGCTAAGTTAGGAGTGAGTTACATTTAGTTCTAGTCCTCTACATTCAGTTAGCGCTAGGTTTGCATGGTTGCATGTAGGAGAGGCGCATTCCTCACATACCACAGTCAGTTAGCCTCAGTTAACACTGAATTAGACACTTGAGTTGTGTTTTAGAACTCCGATGAACTCCAATAATGATGTAGACAACGTCAGTTAACTATTGAGTCCTCCGATAATGATTTAGACAAGGTCTTAGTTACCTATAGTCAAGTAGACTCCAATTAATTCGAATTTTCTCATGTGGATTCGAATTGCATGTGGCTATTTAGCCATTGTATTACATTGTAATTTATCAATCTAATTACTTTTTGATTAATGAAAGCATTCATAGTTGCAAGCCATTTTTGCACTGTTTCATTCTTCAATTGTTGAGTAAATTGTGTGATCTATCTTGTGAGTTGTGTGTTTGTCCACAGATCTCTGTGTTCAATTTAACAGACATGTACATAGGTTAGATACAGACAGAGAGAAGTCATGCGAAGGAATTTACTGAAAAGATAGAGGAGCACCTATTCGGCAGATTCACCGAGGTTCTAGGCTGAGCTAGATGTCATATAGAAGCATGCAGAGGGCAGCCGTAACATTCGACAGGAGGCAGCCGTACAACCGTACAAAATCCGTACATGCTGACGTCAGCGCCGTACGGATCCGTACAACTACGCATAGGAGGTTGTACTGCTGATGCAGGGGCCATACTGCTGCGCTGGGGTTGTGCTGGGTTGCTGGATTTGTCCAGTGTTTCTGCAGAGGTTCATTTCGCTTGGTTGGGTGAGTTGTAAAAGTTAAATATCTTCGTAATATAATTTCTATATCTGACTGCTGCACCAGTTTTCCCATGTTGGGTTTTATTCGGGGGTTTCTATACTCAAAATACTCTGTCTATGTTTATGTGATGTTGTGGATGTTTCTCAGTATTTTATTTCTGTTGCAATACTAGTAAATGAAATTCATGTGTGGTTTCCAGTAACAAAGTAAATATACTTTTTATCCCTAGTTTGGATTTCAAAGGAACATGTACATAATGAACACTAATAAAGCAACAGATGAGTAGGGTTCCTAGGCAGAGTTCTTCGAGTTTGTAAATTTTCTTACCTTAGATGAATTCCATCCTTATGTTCTCAATTAAATAAACTTTAATTTGCAGAAATCAATTTTTCAATAGCAATATTCACACACATAGTAGGAAAATGAACAATGGAAGCATAAAACAATTTACACATACATGTACTCCTTGAAATCAGTTTTTTATTAATACTTCAAAGCTTACAAGGAAACCTCTGTAGTTGCCAATGACATGCAACTGTATGGTAGGCTCAGGCAAAGTGAATCTGCAAACTTACAAGAGAAATCTGCCCACTGAAACTGAGAAAAACCACCCATCGATTCTAGAAAACTCACATGCATCCTTACGGCTTGCTGTATAGTTCATACAAGCCTGTTAAGTACGACCATATAGCCCTGTATCCTATGACAGTACAGACCTATTCCATACAACTATATGAAATTCGTGAGCATGTACGAATATGACCGTACGAATCCGTATAAACCACCCACCGATTCTAGAAAACTCACATGCATCCTTACGGCTTGCTGAATAGTCCGTACAATCCTGTTATGTACGGCCATATAGCCCTGTATCCTATGACGGTACATACCTATTCCATACAACTATATGGAATTCGTAGGCATGTATGAATATGACCATATGAATTCGTATAATTGTATGGATCACCTGTTTCTGTTGGTTGCAAGCTGAAATCTGCCTGCCTGCTCGACTAAGCTTCTCTCCGATGCTCTAACTATGTTGCTCTGTTGAGTTTCTTCACTTTCCACCCAACTTGTCTTCAAGCAAAGAATGAATGTGCCTTTACACTCTATTTTGACCTACCCTTATACTTCAACTAAATGTTGATGTATTTGTAACTTCAGAATGTATTCACTTGTATATTTCTTATTGTATTTCATTGTACCCCGACGAAGATGTTTGTTCCTCTGATCGAGAGAGTCATTAATATAATAAAGTCATGTAAAGTCATTGAGGTTAACCCTTTGCTTTAAGTCAGGGCAATAGACTCCATGGTTGAGTTGTATTAGGGTTATTAGACCCTCCTAGAGAAGTCCGAGAGTAGAGAATGGAGAAATTGTGATGACCACCTTGGAAGTAGAGAATGGATAAGTTGTGATGACCACCTTGAATGGTCTCCCTAAGTCATGGGACTCGTTTATTCAATGGATTTGTGCTAGAAGAAAGTTAATCACTTTTAGTAGGCTGTGGGAGGAGTGCTCACAAGAAGAAGCTCGAATAGTAGCTCGAGAAGAAAAGATGGGAAATGAAGATCAAGCTCTCACAGCACACACCAAGAAAATCAGAAGGGACCACCATCATCTCAAAGGTAAGCATTCTCACCAGAATAGAAAGATAACCCTAGAAGATCTAGCAGAGATCTATCTAAATTTAGATGCTATACATGTGATGAGAAATGATACTTCGCCAGAGATTGTCCTAGAAATAAAGGTGGCTCTCACAAGAAGAAGGACAAGAAAAGAAGACATCATGCTCACACTTTAGAGGATGATGAACCTCCCAGGAAGAGAGTCAAAGAAGAAAGTGAAGATTCTTCAAACGATGAAGAGTATGTTTTGCTTTCTTCCCTCATGAGAACTGTTACACATGGAAGCAATGATTGGCTCATAGATAGTGGGGCTTCCAAGCATGTGACGAGATTCAAAGAATCCTTTGTGAAACTATTCGAACATGAGTCACCCCACAAAGTGAAACTTGGGGATGACTACCGGTATTCCATACAAGGTAATGGTGAAGCTTCCTATAAGCTAGACTCTGGAAAATCTATGAAGATGAAGGATGTCTTGTTTGTACCAGGACTAAAGAGGAATATTCTCTCCATATTTGCATTGGATGCAAAAGGTATGGGGGTTGCATTTGTAGATGGCCAAGTCCTTATGCGGCCAAAGGGAAAGACTATAGATGATGCAGTAGTGATTGGAGAGCAAGAGGGAGGCTTATACAAATTAAAGGGCCAACCAGAACAAGCTTTGGTCCATGACTCAGCAGAGCCAAGTGAACTTTGGCATAGAAGGCTTGCACATGTGCACTACCACTTGCAAGCAAAGCTGTTGAAGGTCTTCCAGAAGTACAGGCAGAGCATGAAGGTGTTTGCAACGGATGTGTGAAGGGAAAGAACACAAAGAAGACATTTCCATGTAGCGAGAGCAAGGCAAAAGAAATCTTGGAAATCATCCACTCCGATGTATGCGGACTGATGTAATCCAGTTCATTGAGTGGGTATGTATATTATGTTTCTTTCATTGATGATTTTTCTAGGAAGACATGGATATATTTCTTGAAAAGCAAGGATGAAGTATTCAGTAAGTTCAAGGAATTCAAAGCCTTGATCGAGAACCACACAGAGAAGAAAATCAAGACCTTTCGATCAGACAATGGCAGAGAATTCGCATAAGATGAATTCAAGGAATTATGCAGAGAGTCAGGGATTAAGAGGGAGTTGATCACTCCATATAATCCACAACAGAATGGAGTTGCAGAAATGAAGAATAGAACGATTATGGAAGCAACAAAGGCAATGCTTCATGATTAGGATCTTCCTATGCATCTATGGGCGGAAGTTGCTAGGATAATTGTGTATGTACTTAATTGCACTCCGCATAGAGTACTTGAGAACAAGACACCAGAAGAAGTCTTCTCTAGGAAGAAACCAGAAGTTAGTCATCTCAGAATATTTGGCTGTCCGGTGTACATACACATTTCGAAAGAAAAGAGGACGAAGTTAGATCCTTTAGGAAAGAAGGGTATATTTGTGGGATATAGTGAAAGCTCGAAGGCTTACAAAATATATTTCCCAGGATTCAAGAAGATCGACATCAACAAGGATGTGACTTTTGCCGAAGACTCGGCTTACAACAAATCCAGAAAGAGACCTGTTGAAGACCCTGAAGAAACATAAGTACCCAGGATCTGAGATACAACAATGAATGAAGCAACTCCAGAAGAAGATCGAGAAATGGAAGAACCTTAGGAACCTATAGATCCACCATGTGAGAAGAATTCTTACAAGAGGAAACCAACATGGGTACGTGAGGCTATCGAAGGTGCAGAGAGATATGGCGCTCCATAACAAATGCACAGAGAAAGGAAGAGAACTAGGTCCTACTCCAGTTATGTAACCCTGCTGTGTGACATCATCGATTAAGAACCTTCCAACTATGAAGAAGCGACAGAAAAGAAAGAATGGAAGGATGCTATGATCGAGGAGTACTAGTCGATCATGAAGAATGATGTCTGGGATGTGGTCCCAAGACCAGAAGGGAATTCTGTTCTGACTTCCAAGTGGATCTACAAGATCAAGCATGCTGCAGATGGCAGCATAGAGAATTATAAAGCGATATTTGTGGCACGTGGCTTCTCCCAGAAGGAAGGCATAGATTATGAAGAAACTTTTGCACCCGTAGCTAGATACACTTCCATCAAATCAGTACTTGCTCTGGCTGCAGTGATGAAATGGAAGATACACCAGATGGATGTCAAGACCATGTTCTTGAATGGTGTAGTGGAAGAGGAAGTGTATGTGGAGCAGCCACTCAGATTTGAGACACATGATAAGGAGTCTCATGTGTGCAAATTGAAGAAGGTCCTGTACGGTTTGAAACAAGCACCCAGGACGTGTTACGACAGGATTGACAACTTCTTGACTAGCTTGGGCTTTACCAGATATTTGCTTTGCTATGAACACATTGAACCAGTTCATGACGGATCCGAGACATGTTCACCTGATTGCTGCAAAGCATATTCTGAGGTACCTGAAGGGTACAGTTGATTATGGGCTCAAGTATGAGGCGAATTAGAAGATTAACCTAGAGGGTTATGTCGATTCGGATTGGGTAGGCAGTGCCATTGATAGGAAGAGCACTTCGGGGTGCTGCTTTAGTATGGGATCAGGTGTGATCTCTTGGTTTAGTAGGAAGCAGTCCTGCGTAGCACTGAGTACAACCGAAGCAGAGTATGTCGCAGCTTGTTCGGTTAGTTGTGAGGCAGCGTGGCCGAGGAAGCTACTATTTGATCTGTTTGATCTCCAGTTGGGTGCTACTTGTATATATTGTGACAACCAGAGTTGTGTGAAGTTGTTGGAGAACCCGGTGTTCCATGACAAGTCGAAGCATATCGAGATCAAGTATCACTATATCAGGGATATGGTGCAGAGAGGAGCAGTGAAGCTCCAATATGTTGCGACGGACGAGCAGATAGCTGATGTGTTGACCAAGCCATTAGCCAAAGTGAAGTTTGAGTACTTCAGAGAGAAGCTTGGTGTTCGTCAGATCGAGGTTCCCTCCAAAGGAAAGTGATGAGTCCGAAAGATGCAGTGCCTTTCCGACATGGTGGCAGGCTGGGCCTCCCATGGTCGGATGTAAGTGCAGAGCCTTTCCGACATGGTGGCAGGCTGGGCCTCCCATGTTCGGATGTAAGTGTTGAGCCTTTTCGTCATGGTGGCAGGCTGGGCCTCCCATGGTTGGATGTAAGTGCAAATCCTTTTCGACATGGTGGCAGGCTAGGCCTCCCATGGTCGGATGTAAGTGCAGAGCCTTTTCGACACAGTGGCAGGCTGGGCCTCCCATGGTCGGATATAAGTGCTGAAGATGGTGAGACCTACATCCAGCATGAAAAAGGGTGGCACTGTAGATGAAGACGTACATGGAGGATAGGCCTACATCCAACATGAAAAAGGGCTAGCTCTGTAGAACTTCCTATGCCGAGTAAATTTGAGAGATAACACCATTTGCTCGAGATAGAGACAACATTGATGATGATGATCCAATGATGAAGACTGGTTTCGATGAACTGTGTCAAGAGAATACCTTCCTAGTTAAGAGGGAGTGTTGATGTATTTGTAACTTTGGAATGTATTCACTTGTATATTTCTTATTGTATTTCATTGTACCTCGACGAAGATGTTTGTTCCTCCGATCGGGAGAGTCATTAATATAATAAAGTCATGTAAAGTCATTGAGGTTAACCCTCCATGGTAAGTCAGGGCAATAGACCCCACAGTTGAGTTGTATTAGGCTTATTAGACTCTCCTAGAGAAGTCGGCCCTATAGAGTAAGTGTCAAGTGGAAAACAAGTATAAATAGAGAGTGAGATTCTCTATTTGAAACACACACTCACTCAAAAGTAGTGCATGAGTGAGAGAGGAGTAGCTCGCACAAGTGAGAGAGAGAACAACTGTCAGAGATCATCTTTGTATCTTTGGGTTTTACTTTTTCTATTAGTGCTCATTCTATCTCTGAGGGAGTTGTGGGGTTTTCTACTTTATGGTTTCCCCGAGGAAAATTCTTTGTCTCTTGTGTCTTGTGATTATTGTTGTGCATGTTATTCTCTCAAATAAGATCCTAGATCATATTGATTAAATGATACAAATTTAACACTAAAGACCTGATTTACCAAAACTCTAATCTCACAGTGAGATCTACGGTTGAGATTTGCCTTAATCACTATGCACTTTATTAGAATCAACAACAAAATATTTGACTTTCACTGTATTAATGAAGTGAATTACAAAATAGATTTGACTTGGATGATTTCACTCATTTTTTATACTAAAATTGTGTGGAAGATCCTGTTCGAGATACAAACATCAACAACACGGATTTTGCACTCTCGATAAATTACTTGGCTGATCTCTTTAACCATGTGGTCCATACAGGTTTTTCATTGTCTTGGTTGCATCACATCATTCACCTGATGGACAAATCGGGTTCAAGCTTAGATCCCAACAACTATTGGATGATCATGGTGGGTCACACATTCTCAAGGCTCTATTCTATAGTCCTTCACATTAGGCTTTCTGGAGAGCTTGAGAGGAGACAACTTAGAGCTAGAGGACAAGCAGGTTTTCGACCTGCACATGAGACCATTGACCACATCTTTACCCTTTGGGCTATCATCGAGAAGGTGCAACATTGCTGTTCGAAAGTCTACTACTGTTTTGTAGATTTTTGAAAAGATTTTGATTATGTTCCTTGAGAGGCCTTATAATAGAGGTTTAGAGACATTGGCATCTCCAAGACCCTATTGAGTTCCATCATGTGCCTTGTGAGTAGATCCTTGGTCATCTTACACAATTCATGGGGTATCATATTTCATCCTCAGTACCGTTCGAGTTAAGCAAGGATGACCGCTGCCCCCCACCTGATTTGGGATCTATATTAATGAGTTGAAGACCTTCTTCATGGGCATATCCAAGATGGAGATGGGTGCCTCCTCCACTAGGTTTTTGTTGATTTTTGCAACATCAAACAGGTACTTCTGCGTGTACAATGTTTATAGGTGGAAGTAGTCATTATTGACTCTCAGAGTTGGGGGATTCACTTTTGTAAAGTAAACTATTAAAGTGAATGTACTTATGTTATTACTTTATGTAAAGTGAACTAGATTCCCTTGTTATCACACAAAGTGTAGCTACGCACTAAAGGTATCGTATCCGGGACGGTAGAGGTGAGGTAGCTTACCGGTGACACCACAAGGGTCCCCGTCCACTACTAATGAAAGGTAGGTGTAACACCGGGCGAGCTCTTGTCACTTTAGATCAAACCGTAGAATGATCAAGGGGGAGACCCTACTAGCCTATGAGGGCTAGCGAACCCACTCAAGACAATATAATGGATAAATAAATGATGTGTAAGGTGAACGATGAGTAAGTATATCTAGATCTAGAAAATGAGTGTGGTAGGTGCAGTTTAGGCTAAGTTGGGGAGGCTTAAGGTAATGGAAAATCGCCCAACTTAGGGTGAATTATACCACAAGGAGTTTAATAATGTAGATCTAGATGGGGTTAGAGCATGGATCATCATTTCCAGCATAAGCCATTCAAAGCCTTTATTCAATAGTAAATGCAGAGTATTTCCTTGCTAGGACTGAGATCTCCTTGTCCTTTGAGATTACTTCAATGGTGATTTATTTCATTCGACCAGAGCAGCAAATATGGTACACAGTTTATAGATGGGCATATCATGTAGAGACATGTAAATGGCGAGATCAGGTTCATGGCTCTTTGGTAGGATTTTTGTTCTTTGATGTATACTAACACCTTTGACTTGTTATGCTATGATGATTATGGTGACCTATGTCAACTAGTGATTAACTTGTGTTGAGATTGATTAGAAAATTTGATGTTGAAGACTATTGCTTATGCCATGCTTTACACAATATTTTAGACCTTATTACTATGTTGGTTCCATGTATCACTTGTCCCCATCCATCCAACTCATCCATGATTGACTTTTTCCCATGACCTATGTTTGATTGAAACCCATGAGATTGAAGATCCTTTTCCCCATCTTGACCCATGTGCATGATAGACTCCATGTTTTTTTGTGTCTCTGGCTATGAAGTATGTGGCTTGGTTAGTGTGGCCAAGTTCACCGGATGGTTTTCCTTTAGTCCTCAAAACAAGTCCTCCAACCAACAGTGTCTATAGACACTAAAGCATTAGAACACATAAATGATATATTTAAATGATGCAAAAGGCAAGATGTGATTAGTAGTGCTCTTAAGCACCAATGCATGTATATAATTGTTATTAACTAGTTAGTGGCCAAAGGATGAGCACCCATCCATTGTATGATGTAAGGCTCATTTTCCCCCACAAGAGCAACAGGGTGAGGAAAAACCATCGGGGCTATGGATGCTTGCTGGCAGCGGGGCTAGGCCTTAGTAATTTTTTGGAGCCTAGAAGGCTTTCAGGGCACTTGCCTTTGTAGGATGGCTATTATCTTGTGTTAAATGCCTTAAAGTTGAAAAGTCAATGGTCAAAGGATGAGCACCCATTCATCGTGTAATGTACGACTCATTTTCCCCTACAGGGACACAAGGTGAGGTTGACTTGTCAGGGTTATGCCTTTGTCATTTCCTGGAAGCCCAGAAGGATTTTCAGGGCACCTGCCTTTGAAGGTCGACTAGTGTTGCAAATTGTTAAATCTTCTTAAATGGAAAACTTGTTAGATCCTGAAGGAAACAAGCCCAAGTACTTTCTCCAAGGATTTTTTTATTATTAGTGTTTTGTTATAATCATTTTACTGATTATAATTGCTTCATGTTACAGGCTTCAAGCAACACCTTCAGGCTTCAAGAAACAATCCTTACCCTGTCCAATGTAATAAATAAAAAACAAAAAACAAGAAATAAATGCATATGAAATAAAATATTAAAATAAAAAAAATAAAAAAAGCAAGCAATGCACATTGTAAATAAATAATAATGTAATATCTTGGTTGCTGAATGGTTGATGGCCGCTGTTTCTTGTCGTCATGACTCACAAAACCGTAGTCTTTCTCGAGTCCTCATCGATGCACACAAGCGACAAATTTCTAGAAATAGAGCTCGTGGCCTTGCACATAGGTGAGTTGATGACAGAAGTAGAGCCTGTGCGACCTTGCACATAGGTGACTGAGGTTGTGTGCCTGCATGATGCTTAGTGGCTACAAGCCCGCGTTGTCTGCTTAAGGCCTCAATGTTTATTGGGGGCCAGTGTCGATATGCCTCCTGTTGAGAAGTGAACTGTGCTCTGATGAGAAGTAGATTGTGGGAGAAATGCTTTCCGTCGAGAGTGCTCGAAAACAAATGAGGGTAGCGGGATAAAACAAGGAAAAATTGACGAAAAAGGTGTGATTTTGACTTTTTCGATTAGCCGACAAGCAGCTCGCGAGTCGAACTTGCTGATTCGAGCCGAGCCGAGCTGTTTTTTTGCTGAATTCCGAGCTTAAATAGACAAGATCTGAGTTTGACTTGCGCTGTGCTGAATTGACTCGTCTAACGTTCGATTCGAGTCAAACTCGAAATAATAGTGAGTCAAGTCGCGATTCCTGTAACTATGCCTAGAACCTCACCGCATTACAGTCACCTATGAACTCATCACAAGGGTTTTAGAAAAGATCCTCATGAAGCTTGAGACAAGCTTGGATGTGAGCTGCAAATTACTTGTTAACGTCTAGTGGCAGTTGCCTAAGCACTCTATCCTAGTTGTGAGACACTAGCATCCCCTACTATTCTCCAACATTCTTACTGTGGCTCCTGTACTCACTTGCTTGTCCACAAGATCTCAATATCAAAGTTTACAAGTCCTCCCCTTTGCCTTAATCCTGTTTCACCTCACCCATGACTAGCAAGAGGACCAAGACTATAAGTGTGCATACATTGGAGGTTTCTTGAAATGGTAATAAGTCTGTTTTAACTTAGGCCTAGTTCCTTTTGTATTTTATGATGGATCACTATAGCATGTTGCTTATTGTTTTAGTTATCCTACTAACATAAGTAAGGGAGCATCTTGGCATCCTTTGGTGCTTATAGATCTTCACAGCTTCAGTTTTGCCATTATTTGACCAATTTGACTTGGTCAAACTAGTTTGACCAAGCCAAAAATAGGGTCCTAGGAATTTTGGATCTGGATCTGGATGTGCGATTTGTGGTTTTTAGCATCCACATGGATCCCTTACATGATTCCATGCTTCAATTCGCTATGATGTGGCCTGGTTGGTGAGATTTTATTTATTATTAGTTATCAAGGCCATATTTTTATTAGTTTGGCATGGATTGGGCTACATAGAGCATATTTCATGGATTTTGGTGGTTCTTGTGATCACCATTAGTGGATTTGGGGTCTATGATTTCATTGGGACAATTAGTTTGGGCACATGGGCAAGGGAAATGACTATTTTTGGCAAATTACAGCTTCAACCATGTTTTACCAACATAATTAAAAATTAAAATGTGAACATTGACTCAGTGAACTTTATCAAAGTGGATAATGTGGGGATTATTTCATGACATTGTACTATGCTTTTGAGCCTTCGTATGAGATTATTATTGAGAGATGGGGTCCACAACTCCTTGTACCTCCTGTTGCCGCCTAATTCACACTTTAAGGTGCAGGAAAGTCACAACCTGCTATGTGTGTCCTTGGGGGCAAGTGAGAGCTGGGGACCACTGTCACCTCAGTCCGCAACTCCTCCGTTAGGCAAGATCCCAACAGAGCCAAGGGGGGTAGTCCCTATGGAAAGACTATGTTCCAGGTTTATTAATTAATTAAGGATTAATTAAAGGGATCGTTTACAAATGAGGCTAAGACCTTATATAAAACAAGACCAGTGCCTAGATAATGGAGTCAAAATAAGTTACCACTTTACAAGATTACAAAAGAAACAATTTAGAGATTTAAGCTATAATTGAACTTATGGCTTAAGTGTTTAACAATGAAATAAATGAATAAACCAAATAATTATAGACAATAAGGAAATAAAACAAATGTATGAGGAAATGAAACAAACTTGCAAAATAGCAGAAAATTGTTATGAATACAAATTACTAAACCGGCAATAAATTTAAAGTATGAAAAAGATTTTAGGCAGTTAACATCCACCACATGCTCATTTACAGAATCGAAAGTAAATAAATGTGCTGAGAAATAAAGTGCTGGAAGTAAAAAATTGTAGTATTGTATTGTAGTAAAAGAGTGCTTGAAATAATGTGTTGTAGAACCGATTTTGAAATGCTTCTTGGTTTGTTTTAGTTAATTTTATTAATGTTGTTCTTCTTGGATTAAGTTGTAGATCCGGTGGTGTGACTACCCCGATCTAGTTCTTCTCAAACCGAAGAGGGATTGCTGTTGCGCTCAACAGGTGGGAGCAAAGCCCGCCCCTAGCTCACAGGTCAAACCGCAATGGCCCGGTGCTCACAAGGAGGACGACGAAGCGCCTAGAGACCCCCTCGGTCTACTACCCCTTGCAGCTTCCGAGTCACTGTTTTTTATCAACTTGAAAATCTCTAGATGGATGCCTATTAAACTAGGACTTCCCTTTCCCCTGGTCGTATCTTGGAGTACCCCGGAGGGTGATAACCGAGTAGAGGAGCAGGAAATAGAGAAGTTTTGTTGGTTAATTTTATGGGTTAATTTTAAGTCTTGGGTGATTAAGATGCAATGTAGATTTTAAAATGATCACCAAGATGACTTGGGAAATACAGTGTTTGATTGTAGATTGTAGTACAAGAAAAGGAAAATTAGTCTAATTACCTAAGCCCCCACTTCCCCTGCTTTTCATATCCAGCTTGAATTCCCTAAAGGGAGATGACAAGTGGATAGAGGATACACAGGTTTTAATGGGTTGTACGATTACTTTAGCAGAAAAATAAAATTTGCATAAATAGAAAAAACTTAAGCAAATATTAGCCTACTTCCTACTCTACTTCCTACTCTATTTATTATAGATTACAAAAGCTTCTAAGCTTTGAAGAATACCCCAAAAGACTCTCTTTGGGGTTTACAATAATCAGAAAAATATGGAAAAGAGGTGAGGATTGGAACCCCTTTTGTGCCGGTTGAAGTTGAGGAAATTTTGTGTCTTTTTGGGCATCAACTCTTCTTTACTTATGCACAACCTGTCAAAAACCAGCGAGCTATTCTTCGCTGCAAATCACATAAAACACTAAATATTAGCTGTTAAAATATTAGTACAAAATTTACAATTTTTTACATAAAAATCTGAATATAAAAAAAAAAGACAGACAAATATTTTTTACTACTCTGAGCGCTTCGCGTTCTGTCCTCGATCCTTTGAGGTCAGACGTGGGATACCACGATTAAGCTCAAAGTGTAAATAAATATAAGCTGAGATCGATACAATTACAAATTTACAAAAAAAAATTCTGAATGTAATAAGTGACAGTAATATGTTATTTAGAGGGCTGGAAAATGAGTTTCCAGCCACCTAAATGATGTGAAAATAGCAGAAATAAAAGGGTAAACTAATATATAAGAGGTTAGGGCCTTAAAATAAGAGTTATATTCACTAAACAGTGAATAAAACTCAGTTTAAAACAGGCTGAAAGTAGATGGCCGAATTGAAAATATTGCCGGAATGATGTTTGGAGAGATCCTCTTGCTTGGATAACCTGCAAATATAATCTATGCCTGCAAAATATTGTAATCCTAGAGATAAATACCTAACACTTCCTGCAAAACACTTTGAAAGAAATGTTAAATCATTCATAAGAAAGAGTAAAAACACTTTTACTCTTTAATCTCTCCACAAAACACTTTGTAGAGAGCTAACTAGAAAATATAATAAATGCAAACAAGACAAATACAAAGTTACCTCAAGAATAGTAGATCATGAAAAGTTTGCAGCATAGTATCCCTCCAAAGAATTTTTTTTTATTAAAATAGCCCAGCTTGGGCAAATCTTCAATACAAGGTAGCAAGAATATGAGAGTAAGAAGAAGAATTTTCCGGCAGCATAACAATAGCATGAATCATTGTGTATAATGAGGGAGTGAGACCCTCATTATATAGTTGAGGCAAACCCCCAACCCTTTGAAGCTCAATGGTTGAGATTACATCTAGATCTAGTGTTTAATCTCCACCTCTAGATTTAGGTATTTGACATTCTATTCTTCTCAATTAATCTCCACCATCAGATTAATTTTTAATCAAAGGCTTAGAAGCTTAATCCATGTCCAAGTAGTATTAACCTTTGGATCTAAGCTTTTTGATTTAATTTCCACCCTTAGATGAGCTTTTGGTAAAATGGAAAAATCATGGGTAGGCCCACTTAGGCGCCCCTCTAGATGTAGTGGAAATTTCCAAAAAATGGCAAAAACGTGGGCCAACTATAACTAGCGCCCATCTCCAAAAGTAGCACCTCTCTAAATACATTAGCGCTCCTCCTTTTGTGGGCTAGCGCCCCACTAAAAGGGTAGGCCCACTTAGGCGCCCCTCTAGATGTAGTGGAAATTTCCAAAAAATGGCAAAAACGTGGGCCAACTATAACTAGCGCCCATCTCCAAAAGTAGCACCTCTCTAAATACATTAGCGCTCCTCCTTTTGTGGGCTAGCGCCCCACTAAAATGGTGGTGCGCTCTAAACTAGCATGCGCCCTCTATATAATAGCGCTCCTTCCAAAATGGAGGCGCTTCCTTCTTAATATGGCGTCCTCCAAACTATTAGCGCCACCTCTATAATGCATACGCCCACCTCTAAGATTAGCGTGGGTCCCTTTAATACATAGCGCCCTTCATTGTGGCTAGCGCTTCCTCTAAATTTGGCATTGACTTTTATTTGGCGCCTCCAATTTGAGCGTGGGTCCCTTCTTTATGAGCTAGCGCCCCTCTATCATTGTAGTGCCTTCACCATTTTAGCGTGAGCTTCATTAGCGCCCTCATCTTGGTTTGTAGCGCTCCTCCATTTAATATTGGTGGAGTCTTCATAAGAGTAGCGCCTACCTCTAAAGTTTGGTAATGCCTCCAAACTTGGCCGCCCTCTCCATCATATATGTCTCCTTTTTACATGGACGCCCCATCAAATATGGTGATGGTTTAAACTATGATGTGGTATTTAGCCATGACTTGCTTTCTTTAGTGGTGTTTGGCCACTCACATAACTTTAGGCTTAAACTTTAGCCTTTAGCTCCAATAATAAATTTTTATCCCTTTGACTTAGGATAAAATCAATTTCACCTTAGATTAAAGATTTTCAATTTAATTTTTTAAATTTCCCCATTTTGACTTAGGCAAATTAAAAAATAACTTGAAAAAATTATATCTAGGCCATGGGGGGGTGAAAAATTTTGGAATAAGTTTTCCTAGGCTTAGGAATCCCCAAACTAATTTACCATGGCATTTCTTGATTTTTTACTTCAAAATAAAAAAAATGTGAATTTTGACTTAGGGAATTTAATTTATTCCCTAGGAATAATAGACCTTGCTTGGACAAAAATGGTCTATCTCCTCAACCACTCATCAGAATGACATGGGACTCGAAGCAGTGGCTTAGGGGGTTTCATAGCAATTAACTTTGCATTCATAGCCCCTATTACAAAATGCCATGCTCGAGCGATTACATTATTACATCAACGACTGAGTTAATTAATCACCATGGGGTGAAATTAATTAACTAGAAAAATAATTAAAAATACAACAACACAACGAAACTCCGCAAGACTCTATACAGATGTCTAGCATGGTCATGAATCACACTTTGAAGCCTTAGCCACCTCATGGAATTGACTGGTAGAACGCCCGTCACCACTTTGGAATATTTTGAGTGAAAACCAAACCGATTAAACTCGTTTGTTCAACAAGGTCAATTGGAAAGGGAAAACACTCGATGAGGGGACTTCCCTAACAACCCGTTCCATGGTGTGGCATTTATATCACATGACCCACACTAGCACATAAAATTACATTAATTTTCCCACGCAGGGGAGCAGACATTTCGTTTTACAAAGGGGCAATAGCCTTGCAGAAGCGAAAAATCCTCAGATTTTTCTAAGGTACAAATATGTACAACTTCGTGTACATGGAGTTGCCACCTAGTCGAAATAGGTGGGCAACACGTCCTAGAGTGGGCGCCCTTTGCCCCATGGGGTGCACTTGTTGGGATGCCTTGGTTATGTTTCGTTGACACATTTTATATGTATTGTAAAGGGTGCGCCTTAGGGAGATTTTAGCCCCTAGGCAACCCCCTCATCACATCACTTGACTATTATTTGTACTATGTACTCAGTAGGGAGGGTGTGCCTATGATAGCGAGCCCTCCTTTGCTAATGATGTTATGTCTGACACTCTTTTAGTTGTTGATTTGATATGATGAGATTAGATCCTCGCCATTGATCATTTTGCCGCCCGATGACTTTTTCTTCCCGCTGATTATAGTTGACCGGGGTATATATATAGTGGGTTGGGTGGTTTATTATTTTATTGTTATTTTTGGACTTTCTCTGCGCTGTCGTTTTCGCTCGAGCAGATCAGGATTCTCACTGTCGGTACCCTCTCTCCTAGGTGGCTCCGCCATGGAAGTTCAACGGTTTTCCTCCCACCAGTCTCACAGCAGTGCCAGGTAGGCCCTTATGCCCGTTTTCCCGTTCCGTTCAATTGGACGAGCTGTTTTGCTGTCTCCGCGGTTAGTATTTACTTATGTTTCCATTGTGACATGCATATATTTTGAGGGGAGTGGTGTGACTGTCAGTGGGGGGGGTTTTTTGTGGTTTACTTGATGCTTTATTCCGCGGCCGTTATGGTCTTATAGCCCGCACTTGATTGTTGGGGAAACCGGTGCAGACGGCTGTTACGTTGTCCGCACTAGTTTCCCCCATTGTGTCTTTGGCCGTACGGGGAACTTTCATGGTTTTCTTATGAGGCTGTGATGATTGGCTCCATTGTTCAGCCGCTCCCGTTTTCACAAACCAGGACCTGTTTGATGTTCCACTTCCCGCTTGGGTTAACCTTGTTCAGTTTCGAATCCGAACCCCAGACCAATCTAAAGTGAGCATTTACAGTCTTTTGGGGGACTGTCACCTGTAGCGTTCCCTTTGAGTTATTTAGATTAGGTGCCTTCTGTTTCCGCGCGATGTGAAGGTCGTGGCGTCGAGAGAGGGTTCAGGACCGTTTTCGTGTTGACAAAGGCCGTGTTTGTTCAATCCGAACTTTGTTGGACTAAGTTGGTTGTAGTTTTAGACAAGCACATTTGTTTGAACATGGTTTGTTTATTTTTTATAACTGCTGTCATGTTTAACACATACGAGGTAAAACCCTTATATTGTTATCTTTATCTTTAATTGTTGCCCGGAATGACCTAACAGAACCTAAAATACATTTTTATACATGACAGGGAAATTCCTCGGAACTTAAGACGTCTAAACGTCAAAAGAAGAAGGCTTCCGCGGTCGAAGAGGAACCCGACGTCGAGGTCATCACTAGAGTCGAATATATTTACGAAGACACCAAGTGCATAATTGGTGTAGAACCCGAATATCAGTGGGGAGAAGTCTACAGATTGATTACGCGCCGAGAGGTGCCTGACATAGGTTTTGAGGAAGAAAACATTTATGCCAACATAGAGAGGTATTCATTAATGAAAATTGCTACGAGACCTGAACTCTTTCCATGCTCAGAGGTGATTGGGTGGATTCTGCCCAGGGCAGATGTTACCACCATGATTCTGGAAAATGTTGATAAACAGGGTTATGCTGCTTATAGCCCTGGATATGTAGCCCTGGCCTACCACTTGCCAGAAGCGCAAATATACCTGACTGAAGACTGGCTGAAAAGCATCAGGATGGACCTAGTCGAGACACTCAAGAGGATGCTCTTGCCTGGAAAAAACTTTAGAACCAGGCCGACTAGAGAGTATGATATTGCAAGTCTAAGAACCCCTTACAGGTTCATTGCCTTGATGCTGAATAGGATTTTCGGGATAGCCCATGGTAAAAGCTTCAAATTGGAATGGGTGCCGATAATTTTCTATGTTGCAACACAGGGGACGGTTTTCAATTGGGCCAACATTGTGTCCAATAGCCTCTCGGCCTGCATGGCATCAACATTAGGAGGGGTGTCCCAAAAGAAATTAGAGTTCTACATGAGCTCCATACTGATTGATTGCATACTATGCAATCAACCCTTTCCCAACCTGAGGTGCATCTGGGACCGGGAAAGATCACCAGTTTACTCAGCATACAAGCCACTGTGGGCCCACAAATACCACAGTCACTACAGGGAGGTGTGTGAGCATTTCATTATGCCATTGTATACCCTGATTTTCTTAAAAGAATGCGACTGCATGTCGGAGGAGGCATTGCAGGTGATTGAAGAGTACGCTGATTATTACTTGACTAAGGATGGGCTATATTTCAGAATGTTTGGAGGCTCTAAAGCACCCTCACTACTGCCTAAGTATGCCACAGACTATGTAATTCACAAAGAGGCAGTTAGACAAGTCTTTCTAGATGGCATAGGAAGTTTTTTATTTGAACATAAGAAGGCAGCATACCTTCCTTTGCCTTTCAGATTGGGGAGTTACAAATTTACTAGGGTAAAGAAGGCCGACGAATTTGTGGAGGAGTTGGAGAAGTTCCATTTTGGGGAAATGCCTTTCCACAGGAATGACTCCCGTAACAAGGTTGCAGAGCACTGCAAAGAGGCTAATGTACATTTTGAATACACTAGCCACTGGGACAGAGAGGAGTCTATTTTCCGCAATGCACAGAACATGACGGCCTTAAGGAGAAGGTTTAAAAAGAAAATCACCACCAAAGGTGGAAAGGGACAGGACGAGGAGGCAAAGGCCGAGGAGGAGGAAACCAGGAAGAGAAATGAAGAAGCTCAGAGGTTAGCCCAAGAAGCCGAAGGCTGGCTAAAAGGAGAGGAGGAGGAGAAAAGAAGAGCTGCACAAGAGGCAGCCAGAAAGGTAGAAGAAGCTGCCAAAAGTGAAGAAGAAAAAAGACAAAGAAAGATAGATGAGGAGCTGAAGAAGCAGGAAGCAGAGAAGATAAAGCTGACACAGGCAGTGACAGAGCAATCAGCTTCTGACGCAGCAGACAGTCAGGCTCAGGACTTGGAAAACCCCGACATTCAAGATCCTGAAGTACCGGCTGCCAGCATACCAGGACAGTCTATGGTTCCCACCCTTAGGCTAATCCCCTTTGAACAGAAGAAAGGGGAAGAGGTACCGGATTTTAATACTATCTTTTATGATAAAGAAAAGAAAAGGATAGTAAAGAGGACCGAGAGGAAGGTTGAAACCAGGGGGTTGTCTGGTAAGATGATAAATGATACAACCAATGTATATGGGACAGACAGAGACCCTAGGTTCACTATCAGAGCGGGGGCTGCATTGATCCATGCTTCAGAGGACAATGCAGATAAAATAATGACGGATCTGGAGCAGTCAGAGAAGTCTTCTTTTCAACTCAAAAATACCCTGAGAAAGGAAAGAGAAGAAAACAATAGGTTAAAGAGAAAGTTTGAAGACATACAAAAGGAAATCAAGTCTTCAAAGCTGAACTTCAGATCCTCCAGATAGAGAAAAGATCTATGGAGACCGCCCAAGAGTGTCTGGAGAAAGTATAGCAGGAATATCAAGAGTTGAGGGCAGAGAAGGAGCAGCTGCTAGGTAGGATAAAGGATTTGGAGTTGCAGAAGACAACCTTGGAGGAAGGTGAGAGGCAATCTCAAGTACAGAAGGCAGAACTTAGAAAGAAGATTACCTTGTTGACAACAGCTTTAGAGGAGACCAAGGAACAACAGGTTAGTCTTCAACCTTTCAAGGAACATGTTCTGGCACAGAGAACCAAGATGCTTCAGCTGCAGGTGGCCATAGAGGAGGAAAGATGCAGGGTTTTGAAGGTAGATAGTCGGTTGGAGGAGATTTTGGAGACCTCATATTTGTTGACACTGAGAGGGGGGGGTGAATCAGTGTAAAGCAATTTTACAACTTTTCTTGACCTGTCACACTTAACTACCAATTCATCATACAATTATTCTGCTAATTTCTTAATCATTCCATAAGCATCTTTCACTTCATCATTCACAAAGCATAAGCATTTAGATCATCAGGAATAATAACACAAAAGAACACACCACAATATAATTTTGTAATCTTTTTGTATTATTTTGGTCCGGCTACAACCGTTAGGCAAAATCAACACCTACTAATATGAAGAGCACCTACTTTGCATCCAGGACCCAGCCTAGTTTTCTTAGACCCTGCTAAGAAGGGTTTGAGGTTGTGTACTTGTGTCAGATGCTTTGATGTTTGACAGTGTTTTGACGGTGCCTTGAAGAAGTATGACACACAGTCTTGAATGTTGATGAATGACACCATGGAGTAGGGTCTAAGAAAACTAGGGGTCGTTGATAGGGGTATATATATAATAATTTTTACCTCATATTGGAGCCGACCTGTCCTAAAAAAATATTTTAATGAGCTGACTTCTAATTTTTTTATTGGGCCGACTTCTAATTTTTAATGAGCCGACTTCTAATTTTTTTTTGGGCCGACATATGCATTTCTGGGCCGACATAAAGGGCACATCATTCTTAGTTGGTGGTTCTAGGAGAGAGGGTGCATTTATCTTGAGATTTCACTAGTTTCAACAAGATCTTTAAGAGTTTTAGAAACATTCCAACAGTTCATCTTGGTGGCATCTCCTTCAAACTTTATAGTAGAACTTTACTTTTGCATATTAGCTGAGGTTTGTTCAGATTTCAACTTGAGTGCCTATGATATCAACTTACCTCATATGGGGCAGCAGAGTATACTGATAACTGATAATGGGGATGCTATTGGGGCTGTTGGGAATTAGGCTCCTTCATATGTGTGGGTTCAAAACCCAAGCCACCACATGCAAGGGTGTGTTTCATCATGCCAAAAGGGAGACCATACCTTGCCTTCACAATTTCTTCAAGGTTCCAAAAGCTTCCTCAACGTCTACCAGAACTTCAAGACCATCTCTAGGGTCTTCAGCATCATTAGCTAGGTGGTGGCATCAATGACATCATGACCATGTTGGCATCAATGACAATTTCATCAACAATATTTTGTTGACAGATCTCAGGACATCTTGGAACTCCTGATAGGAAGGATGGCAAGGTTAGAAGCTAATGAAGAAGCTCCTGCAGAGTTACCCTCAAAAGATCAACAAGCCCTTAGACAGGACTACGATTTGTTGGAGTTTGCCATCAACACAGCCGAAGAGTTCAAGAAGGCTGTTAGGAAGACAAGAGGGGCATGTGCAGAATTTTTTAGAAGACTTCTGATTACTTATAATCGATGCTAGGTAGAGGCTGAACAAAGAATGGATGCTTTTTCAGACCACAGCCTGTTTGTGGAAATTTTGCAAAGAAGGTATCATGAAGATGAAAGAAGAATACAGCACATTAAAGCTTTAGATGAACAGACCCTCAGGAATGAGGTAGATCATTTCGCGGTTAGTGTACAGCTATTAGAAGATCATCTTCGCCTGAGCACAGCTAGAATAGAAGCCATCAGAAACCAAGCTGCAAAATTCGAAATAAATATTCGATTCTTGGAACCTTCTGAATTTGAAAGTATCGCCTCAGAGGCTTCAACGTGGAAGAAAATTTTAAATAATCAAGCGGGGCCCTCCTCATGAACATTTGTTCACTTTTATAATATGTTGTAAATTTTATAAACACTTAGTGAAAGTAAATTTTGGGAAGCGAAGAGTTGGGGAAGCCCAAGAGTTATTCGTGGGCAGCCCAACAGTCTTGTTCTTTTGTATAAATATAGAGGATTTAGAGGAAGATAGGACTTTTTCCCAGTTAGATGAGTGAAGACATATTGTAAGAAGAACTATTTCCTTTTACAATAAAGAATTACAGTTTGCCTGTTGGAGAAAGTTTGGTGGGATGTTCAAATGTTATGCTATGGATTTGTTGAAGAGGAACTATTTCGTTTTCAGCTTTTGTCCGCTAACTGTGAGATCGTTCTGACTCTTAGGACCTATGTTCTTGTTTGAATGATTTCTGGTTTATTTTATGAAAATTACCACCATGAGTAATGAATGCTGTTCATAAGCAATTGGCTATCTGGTTGTTTAAATATCTTTAATTGTTCATGTGTTTTTGGAAGAAGTATCAGCTATCTGTAATTTCTCTTTATAATACATGCACAATATACATTACTCATTAATAAGTTACAATCTTGCTCCCTGGGGATAGGTAGGTAGTTAGATTTATTCTCTTGCTGTGTGTGTGATTTAGATGCTTGAGGGTTTAAGACGAGAGGTAAGAACCTGCACATCACATTGTGAATACTCCTTGCATTCTTTATTGCTCTGCATGTTAGGTAGGCACTTGCATATCATACTTCAAATAAAAAATACAAAAATATATACGGTAGACCTGGCCGCAATCGGTAAAACCTTTTATTTTTGTTACTTGACCTACGGTAGTCGGACCGCAAACCGGATGTATTCCCTACACCAAACAGTCACGGGCTAGTTGGGAACGTTGACTGGGGAGAATCCCTTACTGTTGTTGCCTGCGATTTTCCAGGCCTCAACACAGCCGAATACAGTGATGGCTGCTTCCACTTTATTTTTTTGGATCACCTGTCCCGTAGATTGCAACATTTAAATCAACAGGCATTGGCAGAAACCATGCTTGTACACCCACCAAAAATTGAAGCAGCATCTTCATTTTTTTTTAACTAGGGTATCACTGATATTTTAGTTCACGCCAGTTGCAAGCTACAGTTCCGCGCTGATTGTGTATGTCGTGATTGACCACGTGGAGTTTTCACCTAACAACCCGTGTGTCACTCACCTTCCTGGTTGATAATTGCTTAGAGCGGTTATCTCTTTCACCTTTTTTTGTTTTTTTTTCTCACATGGCATTTGGAGAAATTAAATCATGATAGGGGATTCGATAGAGGAGCTGGTTCACTTTAATAAAGTTTGTGGATAGTCAATAAGGTAAAGTGTTAGTCACACTAAAGCCAAAGTTTTAGTTAAGTGAGATCTCTTTAAATATAAGTGATACTTACACTTCAAGTCTAGTGGATCTAGGATTCACTTTTTATTATTTTATTTTATTTTTTTATTTTTTTTAGGAGAGCGTTTTGGTCCTGTAAAGAGCTTAGCTCTTTCATTGTAAAATGGAATCTTTGGGCTGGGAGGATTTTTCCCCAGAGCTAATAAAGAAAAAAAATATCATGTTGAGTTTTTGGGATATTGTTGGGTTTCTCTGTCGTAGCTTCGGGTTTTCATAAGTTATAGACCAAGCTAGCATAGAGGGCTATAATCTAGCATGTTGGGCAAGCATTTGCGACTACCAAGTTGCTTGTCGCCGTTATGTTCGTGGAGGTTTGGGAGTAATGGAAAGTAGTCAGTTATACTTCCATTCTCCTTGCCTCTGATTATGGAACGGACTAGCTTAGTCTCACTTCTGCAAAACACAAAGCCCTTCTGAATCCCCTTCTGACTCCATTTATCCTTCTGGTACTGGCACTGGCCTTCCCTCGAGGATTGATCCTTCCTTCCCTTCCTTCCCATCAAGCCGAATCATTTTCCTTTTTGCTACCCGTGTTTCTCGAAGGCATCCTCTTCAGATCACCTTGCCCTCAGCCGCATCTGCCTTAGCGATCCGAACTTAGGGAAAACCCCCTAGCGTTGGAGAAGAACCAGCCTGAAGCGAGGAGAGAGGGGTGTAGTGACATTGGCCTCTCTCTCGAGAGTTGTCGCCGGGCTGATGCGCTCGTGGTTTGGGCTTTCAGCGCTCGCGGTTTGGGCTTTCAGCACCCGCGTGCCAGTTTCGGGCGACAACAGATTGCAAAGTTGATGTTTGGTCATGTGTTGACCAAATACATAAGTGATCCAATAAGCTAACGATACAAGGTAGGATCGAATCCGTCTAACCTTGATGTATCAATCTTCCTCCAGTTGGAAACTAGAGGTATGGCCATAGGCTTGCAGTCCTCCATCCTGAATCTCTTCAAGATCTCTACTACATACTTCCTCTGTCTAATGAAGAGGCATCCATCTCTCTGCGAAACCTCCAAGCCCAGAACGTAATGCATCATCCCAACGTCTTTCATCTTAAACTCCACTGCAAGGTTGGACTTGTCTCCAATCAACCTTTCATCTCCTGTCAAAAAGAGATCATCCACATATAGAACCAGTATGAGAGGCATCACATCTGTCAAGAAGTAGAGGTTGTGGTCAACCTCACTCTGCTGAAATCCCATCTACCGTAGAGAGCTGTCAATCCTTGAGTACCATGCTCGAGGTACCTGCTTGAGCCCATAAAGAGCTCCATGTAGCTTGGATACATGCGTTTCCCTGTTCTCCATATCAAACTCCTCTGTCTGCTCAATATATACATCCTCTTCTATCACTCCGTTGAGGAAGGCAGTCTTGACGTCTATCTGATGGACTCGCCAACCCATCTCAGTTGCTAGTGAGATAATAGTCTGAATCAAAGAATACATGGCAATAGGGGCGAAGGTCTCATCATAATCAATACCCTCCTTCTGTGAAAACCCCTTTGCCACGAAGCGTGCCTTGTACTTCTCCACACTTTCGTTTGCTGCATGCTTCACCTTCTAGATCCATCTGGATCCCACCATCTTTTTCCTTTGTGGCCTCGACACAATGTCCCATACCTGGCTGTTCATAATGGAGTCATACTCCTCAACCATAGCCTCCTGCCACACATCATGTTGTGCAGCCTCCCCAAAGCTTGAAGGTTCAGAGTTAATCAACTCTGTCATCAGTGCCATGTAACTAAGCCTCTCTAGTGGTACACTCCGTCTAAAAGATCTTTGTGGAGGATCTACCTTCCTGGAATACTGCATTGTGGACCTAAAGCACTTAGGCCTTGGCCTAGTGTCAACCTGCTATGGCTGTTGGATATCCGTCTCTTGCTGCAGCTCATCCTCCAAGTCAATGACTGAAGGATCCTGTCCACTTGACTCCCTCTGACTACTAGAACCTGTTCCCTGTGTCTGTACCTGTACCTGTACATATGGATCCTCCAACTTAATACCTGTGTCCTGTGTTGGTTGCTGCTTTGCTGGTAAGTCCATAGATCTCTGCAAGTCCCCGTCCTCATCGAACTGGACATCTCTGCTCACAATGATCCTCTTGCGAGCAGGAATGTAAACTCTGTATGCCTTCGAAGTCTAGCTGTATCCAACAAGTAACCCCTTCTCTCCAAAAGGGTCCAACTTCTTCTTAGTGTCAGCATGAACATGACAATAGCAGACACTACCGAATATACGAATGTGACTCACATCTGGCCTAGTGCCTGTGAAGACCTCCTCGGGTGTCTTCCTCCCCAAAGTTGTGAGGACACCTGTTTTGAATGTACACTAGAGTCCTGTATGCCTCAACCCAAAGGAATAGTGGCAATCCCTGATTAAATAGCATGTCCTTGGTTGCTCCAACCATAGTCCAGTTCTTTCTCTCTGCAACTCCATTCTGCTGTGGGGTATGGGGCACAGCGTGCTCCTTCTTGATCCCCTTTGCTGAACAATACTCCATGAACTCATTGGAGGTGTACTCACCTCTGTTGTCTGTTCTCAACACCCGAATCTTCTTTCCTGTTTGGTTCTCCACGAGATTCTTGAACTCTCAGAACCTCTTAAATACCTTTGACTTGGCCTTCAGGAAATAGATCTAGGTCTTCTTGGAAGAGTCATCAATGAAGGTTACGCAGTAACTGTAACCACTGAATGAATGGACACTCCTAGGTTTGCATACATCAGAATGCACCAAGTCCAAGGGCTCCTTAGACTTGTGCTCACTATGTGGGAAAGGTTTCTTGATGTTCTTCCCCAAAGCACAACCCTTGCAGTGGTTATGCTTCTCCTCCTATACCTGAGGAACTCCAATGACAACCTGTTGTCTCAAGTGCCTCAATGCTCCAAGGTGTAAGTGTGCAATCCTCCTATGTCACAACTCACCCTGACTGCTGCTGCTGATGTTGACTAAATCCTTTGCAGGCTCAATGCACCAAGTCCAAGGGCTCCTTAGACTTGTGCTCACTATGTGGGAAAGGTTTCTTGATGTTCTTCCCCAAAGCACAACCCTTGCAGTGGTTATGCTTCTCCTCCTATACCTGAGGAACTCCAATGACAACCTGTTGTCTCAAGTGCCTCAATGCTCCAAGGTGTAAGTGTGCAATCCTCCTATGTCACAACTCACCCTGACTGCTGCTGCTGATGTTGACTAAATCCTTTGCAGGCTCAATGCACCAAGTCCAAGGGCTCCTTAGACTTGTGCTCACTATGTGGGAAAGGTTTCTTGATGTTCTTCCCCAAAGCACAACCCTTGCAGTGGTTATGCTTCTCCTCCTATACCTGAGGAACTCCAATGACAACCTGTTGTCTCAAGTGCCTCAATGCTCCAAGGTGTAAGTGTGCAATCCTCCTATGTCACAACTCACCCTGACTGCTGCTGCTGATGTTGACTAAATCCTTTGCAGGCTCAATGCACCAAGTCCAAGGGCTCCTTAGACTTGTGCTCACTATGTGGGAAAGGTTTCTTGATGTTCTTCCCCAAAGCACAACCCTTGCAGTGGTTATGCTTCTCCTCCTATACCTGAGGAACTCCAATGACAACCTGTTGTCTCAAGTGCCTCAATGCTCCAAGGTGTAAGTGTGCAATCCTCCTATGTCACAACTCACCCTGACTGCTGCTGCTGATGTTGACTAAATCCTTTGCAGGCTCAAAGTGTAGTCTATACACTTTCTTGCTCCTTCTACCAATCCCCCTTTCCAAGCTCCTATCTGATCCCTAGGGCTTGATATATACTCTATGGTCATGGAACTTCACCTGATATCCCTTGTCCTCCAGAGTGGATACTGATATAAGTTTCTTGGTCAGTCCTGGAACATATAACACATCGACAAAACTAAGGGGTTTGCTAGACTCCCTCTCAAATGAAACAGTGCCAAATCCATGTGTTTGATACTGCGCATCATCAGCTAGCCTAACGTGGATCCCTGTTCCACCCTCCTGCAAGTCTCTGAAGAATCTCTTCTATCTAGTCATGTGACTAGATGCTCCACTGTCGATGTACCATATACTGTTCCCTATGGTGCTTTCCATGCAAGCTATCAAGAAAAACTCCTCATCGAAGTTCCTGCTGAACTCATCCACCTCTGCAGATCTAATCATCTGAGTGTTACTCTTATTCTTCCTTTCTTGGGCACTGGGAGGCAAAGTGTCCCTACTTGTGGCAGATAAAACACTTGACCTTTGACACGTCAAAGTTCTTCTTACCATCCTTCTTCCTCTTTGCCTTCCCCTTTCTCTTCCCTGTAAGGGCTAGAGCTTCCTTATCCATGATCTGTGGGGAACTGTTGGATGAGACTGATCCTTAACCCATGCGGGTCTTTTGCACAAAGTCATCCCATAGTCTTTTCCAATCATAGAGCTTCTCCCTAGCCACAACACCCTTGACAAAGGTGTCCCATGGCTTAGAGAAGCCATTGAGGGCTATCCGAACTAGCTCCTCATCCTCAGTCTTAGAGCCAACGGCTCCAAGCTCATCCCTGATCTGTTTGAGCCTTGTGAGATAAGGCACCACTTCTTTTCCCTTGGCCATCTTGGTGCTGTGCATCCTCTCTTGCAGCACCATCTTCCAGTTCTTGTTCTTTCTTTGGTACAAACTTTTCAAAGCCTTCCACATCTCTAATTGGGTCTTCTTCTTGGAAACGTGAGGGACTATGTGGTCCTTCACCCCATCCAAGATGATCAACATGGCTCTGGAATCAATGTCCTTCCATGCTACTAACTCTGTCGGATCTGTGGGTGCAACCTTCGTGGAGTTAATGTGCTCCTTTGCATCACCGATGTCCAGGATCGTTGTGATCCTTTCTTTCCATGTAGAAAAGTTCTGAGCACCCTGAAGTCTATCCTCAACTCTCGAGTCTCAACTGCACGACCATAGTGAAGTGTTTCCTATCAAACCCTAGATCTGGAAGTCTAGGTTTGTGTCTTCAATAGATCTGCCCCTGATCTATCACTGTTGCTGCAAATCTCTCAGCTTTAGCTCACCAGAGCTCCGACACCATGTAAATTTTATTTTAAAGCACAACTAGGGCTAAAACAATATATTTAAATTTAACTGAAATAACCACACATGAACTTCTTTACAGTATGCAACAGAATATAAAACTAAGAACCATTTACAACATCAATCACATCAATAAAAACGAAACAATCTTTTCTGGGTAGAAACCCCCGGACAAAACCCAAGATGGGAAAACCGGTGTAGCAGTATGAGAGGATTTTTATTTAAAGAAAATACAAAGCTTTTACAATATCATAAAATCAATTTATGCCCTAGATGGAAAAATCAAAACCCCCAAAAATCACTGGGGAAAACCTGTGAGATGGCACAGTTCCCAAGGCAGCTTATTGTTGTACGGTGTTGTTGTTGCTGCTGTTGTATGGTGTACCTCCGCCAAAGTCTCTTGTTACTCTCCTCTGTAATTTAGGGCTGCCTTCCTGAGTTAGTGCTCCTCCATCTTCTTCGTTAAAATTCTCTCTCTCACACTTCTTCATCCGTCTCTGTCGGAATGCAATTGTGTCCTCTCCACCAATTGACCTTTCTTTTATAACTTTAGGGGAAGCGAAAACCTTAATTTCAGTTTTACTTAACTAGTGTTTCACTAAAGTTAGTTTAGATCACTTTAATTTATTTTCTAAAGTAAATTTAGGAAAAGTAAATTAAATACAACAAATTTCCTAATTTAAGTCTTCTGCATGCAAGGACACATGCATATAGGAAGACCATCCTTCTTGCTGCTATTTTAACAGTTGCATCGTACAAGAGGTCATGCTGAAAGATCATGTCATTTGGGGCTTGACTGTCAAGCAGGCTTGGTGATATTCCCCACCACTAGGGTTCATTAACATTTTCCCCTAAAGTGAAGCGACATGTTTAGCCCATCCAAAAAGGAGGAGCCTTCATGGATGCATAAGTGGGGCAAATGTGAGTGATGGATGAACTTTCATTGCCCCTACTTCCATTGACTTTCCACCTTGCTGTAATTGGATGACTTTAATAGTTAAAGGAAACTTCTTTAACTTTCCATGATCAAATATCAGCTTGGTGATTCCACTTCTATTTATGATATATGATATATCATCCAAGAACATATGCAAATTCAAAGACAATGAGATCTGATTGGTTCCAAATGCATTCTTGTCCATGTTGTCACAAGTTTTTATGGATTAAATTAACTATAGTACAATCTTGATCCTTCTAAATTTAGCATAATGTATATTGATTCTTTTACTAAATAGTAGGGGGCATTGCATGGCTTGCTTTTTCCCTACAATGTTTGATCTTGTGACTGTCGATGGTTGATTCTGCGGTATATAATTGTAAATATAATGTCTTCTTATGATTTTTATGTACCCATTTTCAAAAATACGATGCTAACAAGTCTATATCTCATGATTACTGCAGGCAGATGCTGCATTAAAAAAATTACCTATTGTAGCACAGTTTGGGAAACCAAGTTATACTGGAAAGACAGGCATCGAGATAGTGAAGGTTTGTTAATTGACTTTAATCTTTGCTTATGTTTTGCAAATAATAGTTATTTAGTATAGAAATTAGTTACATTTATGTACTCTTTGCATATGATTTCTCTATATTTTGATTAAGAAGAAATGGAAAATATATAATTTTTTTTATAAATATCTTATATTAACATAGATATATTTACAAACAAAGATCAAAGGAGAAAAATACACTTTTGCATCACACCCACTACCAACCACTCAAATGGTATATCAAGATTCAAGATTCCATGTTCAATAAGCCCACTTTTTCTTATATTGCTTAAGGCTAGGATTTAGGTATTAGGGGATTTCTCTAGTGAAGCATATGCAATTGCCAATGGTGTTAGTAGCAAGACATCCAAGGTAACCTTCTTGTCATTAACGTTGGATTTTGTGTAACTTTAGACGTTATTCTTATTGTAATTTAATTATATTGTTTTGTGCCTCCTCTGGGAGTTCATATTGATGTAATCATTCATGTAAACCCTTGAAAGAATCAATGTAAACCTCGGGGAAGTTTAGAATTAAAATAAAATTATTTTTATTTTTCCCCAAAGGAAAGTCGGCGTAGTTAGTTAGACAAATCAGCCTTGTTAGGCAAAAAGTCAGTTTTGTGAAGTGTTGAACTTGAAATTAAAGGTTAGATACGGTTTTATCACAAGTAATAAACTTAATACAAGAACATATAAACAATTGTACTGCTTAATTAAATTTAAATTGAACTACAACAAACATAACATAATTTTCATCTCTTTCAACTTAACGCTCCATTCGGTCACTACGTTAAAGTTGGTCCTCGAGAATCATCAAATGCTAAGTACAATAAAATAAATCTCAAATAATGTGTACAATAAGATTCATTTCAAATGACCTGTACAATAAAATAAATCTAAAATGCCATGTACAGGAGATACAACATTAAAGAATCATAACCATTATTTGGATCCACCTTATATTTAGATAGTTTTGAGTTTGATCTTGTCACTGAAGAGACAAGTCAAACTGGGTAAGCAATATACGTACCTTGAGAGAGAAAGTTCAAGTAGAAGTAAACAGACCTCAAGTTCTTTAAGCAATTTAGCAGCAGAGTCAAATGGTGTAAATAAAACCATGCAAGTAACCACAGGTAAGAGAAATCACCTAGATGCCACGCAGATAAGAGAACCATGCTGAAGGTTCAACAAAAGCAAGCAAAGTGAAGAATACGCAACAAAAAAAAAACGTGGAGGAGATGGCAACTAAGTCATGGTGAGGGAGGCTCGTGCATCAGTCACGATGGGGTCCAAAAAAATGTCATGGTAAATGAGTGAGGTTCATGTGAAGCAAATAAAAGAGCCCAACCTGTATGTAGAGAGGATCGTAGTCAATCCCGTCTAGTCAATCACATGAAAGAATAATGCTGAGGGAAAATCGAGAAGGAATAATGCAGAGATAAACTCAAGGAGGTAAACCCGTGAGAGGAAATAACACTGAGGTAAATCGACAGAGACTAACTCGAGAGTAAAACCGTGAGAGCCCGTGAGAGGAATTAGAGCTGAGGTAACTCTGCAGAGATGGACTCGAGAGTAAAACCGTGACAGCTTGTGAGAGGAATTAGAGCTGGGGTAAATCCGCAGAGACGGACTCGAGAGTAAAATCGTGAGAGCTTGTGAGAGGAATAAGAGCTGAGGTATATCTGCAGAAACAAACTTCGAGAGGTAAACCCGTGAAGAGGAATCACAGTCACAAAGTAGCACAGACGATGGATTCGCAATCGAGGCGGTAAGGTAAGTCTTAAGTATACATGTTTCATTAAGGAATAAAGTACGCTCCTTTAATAAGGTTTACAAGTTAAAAAACATGGCCCGATGATTTCACAATAAATGGTCCAAAGATAATTAAAATCATAAAATAATCATAAGGTAAAGTATCCAATGTCCTTTAGCAAATTCATAAGTTAAAATTTAATGAATAAGGTCTGTTGTTGCCTAATTCATACATCGGGTAACATGGCAGAAATCTACAAGCAACTGGGTGCGATCTTAGGGGCAAGCTTGAGCTAAGTGTTGTTACTTGATACTCAGCTCCTCCGTCTAGGCAAACTCCTAGCAAAGCCAAAGGGGGTGGACCCTAATGAAAAGTAAAATCTAAGGTTTCTACTCTATGAAAGAAATAATTGATTCTAGGAGTTTACGTGAAATGAATTAAAACCTTAACAATGAGTTACTGAAAATGAATTGAAATATAACAACAACATTTATGACGCGCTACAAGAATCCATGAAGAGTCCATGTAATGACGCGCTACAAGAATCTCGAATTATTGAAAATAGTGGCAGAAAATCATGGATGTTTGAAATCTAAAATAGTGGAAGCCATTGGACACCTGTGAGGACATAATAATGCATATTCAGAACCCAATGATGATCATGACAAGTGTATAAGTTGGTGCAAAGATTATTAAGGGGATCATGGTTTCACCTGTCACGATTTCGTAAAAATTATTAAAAGAGGTAGTGGATACTCGTGGCTGCTGCAAAGGAGAATACGGGAAGCTTTCAAACATTTATTGAAGACATACTTACGCATATTCATGACTCCAATCCATCATTATGACAGGTGTATGAACATGTATGGAATTATGGAGAGAATCGTGGTTTGCATTGACACGATTTCGATTCTGTAGGGATTATTGAAAAATCGTAAACCTACTTGTCACGATTTTTGTTTGGTTGCTATTCTATTGTTGCATAGAAAGAGTCTGAGTAATTTTGAAGATTGTTTAAAGAAAAACACAGGCTAAGGTTACAGAGCAGAAATGAGGAAAGGTGGAAAGACAAATAGGTACGGACCCACTGATACAATTTGGGGAAAAGATTTTCTTGATTGTGCAGCACTGTTTCAGAGGGTTGTGTTGCCGCCTAATCCACACTTTAAGGAACAGGAAAGTCACAACCTGCTATGTGTGTCCTTGGGGGAAAACGAGAGCTGGGGACCACTGTCACCACACTCTACCAACTCCTCCCTTTAGGCCAAATCCCAACAGAACCAAGGGGGGTAGTCCCTACAGGAAAATATTCCTAAGTTTATTAACTATTAGTTAAAGGGATCTTTTATTAAGATTGTGAGGCTAAGACTTTATAATATCTAAGGAATGACAAGCATCATGCAAATGCAAAGATTTGCTTTTAATGACAAGCAGACCTTGAGATAAATGAAGACTAGTGCCTATTAACAAATGGAGTCTAAGGATAAATTACAACTTTACAAATTTACCAATGAAATTGAAATCTAAGTTAATTAACCCACAGTTCAGGTGTTATCCCAATCAAAACCAGGTTACAATATGGACAAATGAATACTATGAACAATATAAACAATAATGAATGAATAGTCAAGCAGTATTAACAATATCCACAGTTGTATCAGATGTTATGAGCAGATTGAATAAATGGAACAATTATTAAGCTTTTACCCAAAAATGTTGAAACGAAATAAATCAATTGTGTTACACAAGATCTACAGATTACTAAACAATGAGATTACTTAATCAAATGAATTAAAGATGCCACCACAAGATTTTGCGAAAACTGAAAGGAAAAAACTTGCAGTGAAATAAAATGTGAAACTGCTTGCAGTAAAAACCTTGAACAACAAGGCAAAGATAAATAGCAGTGACCTGTGTTTGTAGGACGTTTTGCAAATGTCTCTTGTAAATTTTAATAAATTTTATTAGAGTTTTTCCTCTTGAAGTTTAGTTTTCGAACCGGTGGTGTGACTACCCCAATTTAGTATTTTTCAAGTCAAAGAAGGAATGCTGGTGCGCTCAACAAAGTGGGAGCAAATCCCACCCGTAGCTCCCAGGTCAAACCCCAATGTCTTGGTGCTCAACAAGGAGGACGTAGAACGCCTAGAGACCCCCCACGGTCTTCTACCCCAAGTCGCCTCCGAGGTTACTGTTTTTAATCTACAGGAAAAACAGCTAGATGGATGCCTATTAAACTAAAACTCCTCTATCCCCTGTCGTATTTCGTGAGTACCACGAAGGGTGATAACCGAGTAGAGGAACAGGGGCTAGTGAAGTTGTTGTTGGTTAATTTTAAGGGTAAATTTTAATCTTGGTGATTAGCATGCAAGGTTAATTTTATATTATCAACAAGATCAACCAAGCGGTATCCCTTATGGGAGGTGTTGGTACTTGATCTTGGATTGAAAAATGAAATGTGAAAGACTGTAGCAGAAAAAGGAAGTTGTTCTAATTAAACTAAGCCCCCACTTCTCCTGCTTTTCATACCCAACTTGAAGTTCCTAAGTGGGTAGAGGATACACCGGATAGGTGGGTGTATGATTACCCCTTTAACAGAAAATAAAACTTGAAAGGAAAATACAACTAGCTCAAACAATATCCTAACCACACAACAATCTCTGTGACAGAGATGGTGGTCTGTCACAAAGATAGTGGGTAAACAGAAAATAAAACTAGTTATCCTAACCTCACTTCAATCCCTTAAGGGAAGGTGGGTGAACAGAAATAATCTTGCATAAATCTAAACAACTAGTTTCTAAGCTATTTCTACACTACTCATACACAGATTTACAGCAGAGAATACCCCAAAGAGAACTTCTCTTTTGGGGTTTACAATCCTTTAGAAGAGAAAAGAAGAAGTGGGTTTTTGGGTCCCTTTTGGACCAAAACTTTTTCTGGGTTTTTTTTTAGGCAATTTTGGGCGGCATAACCCCCTCTTCTGTGCATAAACCTGCAAAAAAACAGCAACTTTACTTGCTGGAAATTACTGCAGAAAACCGAATCAGAAAGTTATCACAGATTATTGTAAAACCCAAAAATTTTATAAAAAAAACTGAACTTAAAAATTTGGAAAAAACTGAAATTTTAGTGGTTAAAAATGAACTTTTTTGGGCTAAAAATGACAAATAAACAGCAGATTTAAAGCTTTATACTAATATATAATGGATGAAAGCCCTAAAACAAGGGTTATATTGACTATACAGTGAATAAAACCCAGTTTTAGGAAGGAAAAAGAAAAATGGCCGAAATGAAATTTTGAAAAAAGAAACCCTTGGAGAGATGTCCTTGGCGTGGAAAACTTGTAAATAAACTTATGAGAGAGCTGCAAAATGTAAGCAAAGAGGTGAGTACCCAATAAATCTACCAAAATACTTTGATAAATCTTATTAAAAACTCACAAATGGAAGCAGAAATACTTTTACTTACAAATCCCTCCACAAAATACTTTGTGGAGAGCTATCTAAGCTAATACAAATGCAAATCAAATAAGTACACATGCAAGTTACCTCATCAAAAGATGCATGAAATGTAGAATGACGGCACCATATCCCTCCAAAGCTTTCTTCTATTATAACCCAACTAGGGCAAGATTCAATACAACAATGGCAAGAGGCTTGGGCCAAATGCTTGAGAAAATATGAGAGGAGAAGAGGGAAGAATTTCAGCAGCATAACAATAGCATGAGAGAAGTTATCCAATGAGGGAGTGAGACCCTCATTATATAGTTGAGGAGCAACCCCAACCCCTTGAATATCAATGGCCAAGATTAAATCTAGATCTATATTACATCTCCACAACTAGATTTAGGTTTGTTGACTTTGCAAGCCATCCACCAATCATAAGCAAGGGTGCCTTTTCAAATCAATGGTCAAAAAGATAGATCCATGTCACGATAAAGCTTAACCCTTAGATCTAGGGTTTCCATGACTCAAGTGGGGCCCCCTTTTAACTCAAATTATAATTTTTATTATTTTAATTTTTTATTGTTTTTATTTTTATTTTTTACTTTTTACATTTTATTTAATCTTTTATTTTTAAAATTTCTATCTTTTTGTTCTTTTATTTTTTATCTTTATTTAATCTTTTATTTTTTATCTTTTACTTTTTATATTTTATTTTAAATCTTTTTTTTATCTTTTTATTTTTTAATCTTTTAATCCTATATTTTTTATTTTTGTCTTTTTATTTTTTAATCTTTCAATCTTTTATTTAATCTTATATTTTTTATTTTTATATTTTTTATTTTCTATTTAATATTTTATTTTTTAATTTTTTAATTTTTGATCTTTAATTTTTTTATTTTATCTTTAATTTTTCTTTTTTTTCTTTTTTTAAGACAAGAGGGATGCCCCACTTAGGAGATCTTCATACATTTATTTTGACCATGGGGGGTTTATTTAAATGAAATTTTGCCTATGCCAAGCACCCCCCAAACTTAATTACCAGGGCCTTATTTGATTTTTTCCTTGAAAATCAAATAATTTAATTTTTCACCCTTGGAAATTAAATTAATTTCCTAGGAAAAAAGACCTTGTCTTAACTAAAATTGCTCTAACTTTCTAACCCTTTGTCAGAATGACACGAGACTTGAACCAATGGCTTATGGGGTGTCATAGTATTTTCATTTGCATTCATAGCCCCTATTACAAAATGCCAAGGTTCAAGAGATTACATTATTACATCAAAACTTAATTAATTAACCACCATATGGTAAAGTTAATTAATTAAGAAAAAATCAAAATCCTAACGAAATTCCGCAAGACTACAAGATATGGCTAGCATGGTCATGGACAACAACTTGAAACCTTAGCCACCTCATGAGTTTGATTATTAGAACGCCAATTCACCACTTTGGAGGATTAGTGAGTGAAAAACCCAACCAATTAAAATTGTTAGATAACAAGATTAACTGGAAGGGGAAAAAAACACTCGGTGAAGAGGACTTCCCTGATAATAAAATCCATGGTGACATCCTTAGAGGAATGACCCATGTTAACATATAAAGTTACATTAATTGTCCCACGCAGGGGAGCGGACATTTCGTGTACAAAAGGGGCATAATCGCCCTGCTGAATGAAAAATCTCTAGAATTTTTCCATGGTACAAACTACACACAATGTACATCTTCAATGTACATGAGGTTGCCACCTAGTTGAAATAGGTGGGCAACATCTGGCTCCAACTTGGGGACGTGTGTTCGATCATCGGAGAGCATACGAGAACTCCAGACTCTGCAACCACAAATTCTCACCAATAACCAACATAAGTCCTCATGTAGAAACCAATAAATAATCAATAATGAATAAATGAAATGACTACACAATGATCATACATATATGCATAAATAATTTCAAAGAATGAAATAATATAAAGCTGTTAAAAGAATTCAAGGAAAAGGGTTAGAGATACATTACAGAGAGTGTCCCTTAGGACACCAAGTATTTATCTTTTTGAAGAAAAACCTGATTTGTGGCTCGTTTGACCCTTTCCTGTTTCTTGTGACTTTGATAGTGCCTCACATCTTTGAAGATTTTACAAAAGTCCACACTATCAAAAAACTGCTCATGCCATATTTTATTAACTTCCTTTATTTTGATTCCATCCTTTATATTTTCTGGGAAGCTAACAAAAATAACATGATCCTTTCCATTATATACACTGTCCACATTCTGAAAAAACACTGATTCATTCTGGCATGCCTCGACTGTCTTTTCTTCTAAAACATTCTGAAAATGATCTGATACTTTACTGACTTGAGGAGAACTTACTAAAGCCTTGGGTGGCTTATCCTTTTGGGCTGGAACCTTTACATTCTCTGCTACAGGAACTGATACCTTTACATTATTGATCCAACCCTCTAAATCTATACTCAAATTATTATTTGAAAATACACTTTGTTTAGGGGTAAGTTCATGGTCACATGTTTTTTCTACTTTGTCCATATTTCTAGTCATGCAAACCATGTCTTTTCTATCTTCTACTGATTCCAACAAATCTTCTTTATTGTCAAACACACATTCATGACCAACCATATTAACCTGTTCCATTCTTTCTCTAGCTGCTAACTTTTCCTCTATAATCTGAAAGAAAATGGGACAAGTCCCTTCCTCATTTGAATCATCACAAGCCCTACAGTAAGGGATTACTGGATCATTAAACCAATTGTTTGCTTCCATAGGCTCTGGAGGTCTTTCTTGTTCTTGATAAGGGGGTCCTTTAGGGAGACCCTTTTGCCATCTATCATTTGGCTTATGATTATTACCTTTACCTTTTTCCATGGCAACTATCTTATTATGCATAGATGATAATTGATTAATATAGACTTCTTCCATTTGCTTAGTCAATCGGGCAAGCTCTTTGATAGAGTCACCTTGGTGTTCCTGGTTTTCAACTTTCTTAACTTTATCTGACTTTGGAGGACTACCCTTTGAAAACCCAAGAACATTTGATTTTTCGAAGCTTGCATATTCTTATCTATTTTAATAGCTTTGTTTTGTGCCTCCCTAACATTTGTAGGCTCTTTATCCCTTAGCTGGTATCTCATTTCCCCTTCAAAAGCTTGAACGTAGAAAATTAAGATGGCCTTTTCAGGAGGCTTAATATCTTGAGGGAGACAGTTAACCAATAAATTAAATCTTCTGTTAAATCCTTCCATTGTTTCATTATCTTCCTTATGGCTAGAGTGCAAGGCAGTTAACAAGGAATGATGATCCCTCTTATCTCCTCATTTATCATTAAAAGCTTCAATGATTCCCTTAAGGTCTTTAAACGTGTTATCATCATGTTCCATAAACCAATCAATGGCTTTTTCCTCCAAGGACAAAACAAAGAGTTTCATCTTCACATCCTCGTGGTTGTGTGCCATACACCATCTTGCAATACATAAATTGAAATTTCTGATGTGGGCTTTAGCACTTGTAACATTGTCTCCTTGAAAAGAAGGCAACTTATCTATAGCTTTCTTTGGAACTCCATGAGGGTAACCAACAATTTTAGAGAAATCACATGGTCTATAATAATTATTCATTGTTCAGGTTGGTTTACTTATATGAACAACAAAGGCATATTAGAAATTGGATTCTTCTCCAAGACTTGTAAAGATTCTACAAGGAGCAAGTTTGTTTAACTTCCTCTAAAAGCCTTTTCAGGATCTAAGAGGGAGCTAAGCAAACCAAAGGGCTCCAGGTAGAATACCTTACTATATATTTTGAAGTGGAGTCGCCACTTGGAGAACAAGTAAACTTCCAATATGGGTAAAAGAAAAAAAAAAAAATTAAGGTTATTTCAAAAAATTTATTAACACTTTAAAAACGAATTAAATTGAAGAATTAAAGAATTAGATCTAAAATTATTTAATTAATGTCAAGACCAAGGACAAAGACTTGTCCCCGGCAACGACGCCAAAGATGTTGCCGCCTAATCCACACTTTAAGGAACAGGAAAGTCACAACCTGCTATGTGTGTCCTTGGTGGCAAGCGAGAGCTGGGGACCACTGTCACCACAGTCTACTAACTCCTCCGTTTATGCCAAATCCCAACAGAGCCAAGGGGGATAGTCCCTATAGGAAAATATTCCTAAGTTTATTAACTATTAGTTAAAGGGATCTTTTATTAAGATTGTGAGGCTAAGACTTCATACTATCTAAGGAATGACAAGCAATTATGCAAATGCAAAGATTTCCTTTTAATGACAAGCAGACCTTGAGATAAATGAAGACTAGTGCCTATTAACAAATGGAGTCTAAGGATAAATTACAACTTTACAAATTTACCAATGAAATTGAAATCTAAATTAATTAACCTACAGTTTAGGTGTTATCCCAATCAAAACCAGGTTAACATATGGACAAATGAATACTATGAACAATAATGAATGAATAGTCAAGCAGTATTAACAATATCCACAGTTGTATAAGATGTTATGAGCAGATTCAATAAATGGAACAATTATTAAGCTTTTATCCAAAAATGTTGAAACGAAATGAATCTATTGTGTTACACAAAATATACAGATTACTAAACAATGAGATTACTTAATCAAATGAATTAAAGATGCCACCACAAGATTTTGCAAAAACTTAAAGGAAAAAACTTGCAGTGAAATAAAATGTGAAAGTGATTGCAGTAAAAACCTTGAACAGCAAGGCAAAGATAAATAGCAGTGACCTGTGTTTGTAGGATGTTTTGCAAATGTCTCTTGTAAATTTTAATAAATTTTATTAGAGTTTTTCCTCTTGAAGTTTAGTTTTCGAACCGGTGGTGTGACTACCCCAATCTAGTATTTCTCAAATCAAAGAAGGAATGCTGGTGCGCTCAACAAAGTGGGAGCAAAGCCCAACTGTAGCTCCCAGGTTAAACCCCAATGTCTTGGTGCTCAACAAGGAGGACGTAGAACGCCTAGAGACCCCCCACGGTCTTCTACCCCAAGTCGCCTCCGAGGTCACTGTTTTTAATTAACAGAAAAAACAGCTAGATGGATGCCTATTAAACTAAAACTCCTCTATCCCCTGTCGTATCTCGTGAGTACCCCGAAGGGTGATAACCGTGTAGAGGAACAGGGGCTAGTGAAGTTGTTGTTGGTTAATTTTAAGGGTAAATTTTAATCTTGGTGATTACCATGCAAGGTTAATTTTATATTATCAACAAGATCAACCAAGCGGTATCCCTTATGGGAGGTGCTGGTACTTGATCTTGGATTGAAAAATGAAATGTGAAAGACTGTAGCAGAAAAAGAAAGTTGTTCTAATTAAACTAAGCCCCCACTTCTCCTGCTTTCATACCCAACTTGAAGTCCCTAAAGGGAGATGACAAGTGGGTAGAGGATACACTGGACAGAGATCGTGGCCTGTCACAGAGATAGTGGGCAAACAGAAAATAAAATTAGTTATCCTAACCTCACTTCAATCCCTTAAGGGAAGGTGGGTGAACAGAAATAATCTTGCATAAATCTAAACAACTAGTTTCTAAGCTATCTCCACACTAATCATATACAGATTTACAGCAGAGAATACCCCAAAGAGAACTTCTCTTTTGGGGTTTACAATCCTTTAGAAGAGAAGAGAAGAAGTGGTTTTTTGGGTCCCTTTTGGACCAAAACTTTTTCTGGGTTTTTTCTAGGCAATTTTGGGCAGCATAACCCCCTCTTTTATGCATACACCTGCAAAAAACCAGCAACTTTACTTGCTGGAAATTACTGCAGAAAACTGAATCAGAAAGTTAGCACAAATTATTGTAAAACCCATAAATTTTATAAAAAAAACTGAACTTAAAAATTTTGAAAAAACTGAAATTTTGGTGGTTAAAAATGAACGTTTTTGGGCTGAAAATGACATATAAACAGCAGATTTAAAGCTTTATACTAATATATAATGGATGAAAGCCCTAAAACAAGGGTTATATTCACTATACAGTGAATAAAACCCAGTTTTAGGAAGGAAAAAGAAAAATGGCTGAAATGAAATTTTGAAAAAAGAAACTCTTGGAGAGATGTCCTTGGCTTGGAAAACCTGTAAATAAACTTATGAGAGAGCTGCAAAATGTAAGCAAAGAAGTGAGTACCCAATAAATCTACCAAAATACTTTGATAAATCTTATTAAAAACTCACAAATGGAAGCAGAAATACTTCTACTTACAAATCCCTCCACAAAATACTTTGTGGAGAGCTATCTAAGCTAATAAAAATGCAAATCAAATAAGTACACATGCAAGTTACCTCACCAAAGGATGCATGAAATGTAGAATGACGGCACCATATCCCTCCAAAGCTTTCTTCTATTATAACCCAACCAGGGCAAGATTCAGTACAACAATGGCAAGAGGCTTGGGCCAAATGCTTGAGAAAATATGAGAGGAGAAGAGGGAAGAATTTCAGCAGCATAACAATAGCATGAGAGAAGTTATCCAATGAGGGAGTGAGACCTTCATTATATAGTTGAGGAGCAACCCCAACCCCTTGAAGATCAATGGCCAAGATTAGATCTAGATCTAGATTAGATCTCCACCACTAGATCTAGGTTTGTTGACTTTGCAAGCCATCCACCAATCATAAGGGTGCCTTTTCAAATCAATGATAAAAAATATAGATCCATGTCACAATAAAGCTTAACCCTTAGATCTAGGGTTTCCATGACTCAAGTGGGGCCCCCTTTTGACTCAAATTATAATTTTTATTATTTTAATTTTTTATTGTTTTTACTTTTATCTTTTACTTTTTACATTTTATTTAATCTTTTATTTTTTATCTTTTATTTTTAAAATTTCTATTTTTTTATTCTTTTATTTTTTATCTTTTACTTTTTATATTTTATTTAATCTTTTATTTTTTATCTTTTACTTTTTATATTTTATTTTAAATCTTTTTTTTTATCTTTTATTTTTTATTTTTATCTTTTTATTTTTTAATCTTTTAATCCTATATTTTTTTATTTTTATCTTTTTATTTTTTAATCTTTTAATCTTTTATTTAATCTTATATTTTTTATTTTTATCTTTTTTATTTTCTATTTAATATTTTATTTTTTAATTTTTTAATTCTTGATCTTTAATTTTTTATTTTATCTTGTATTTTTATTTTTTATCTTTTATTAAGACAAGAGGGATGCCCCACTTATGAGATCTTCAGACATTTATTTTGACCATGGGGGGTTTATTTAAATGAAATTTTGGCTATGCGTAGCCACCCCCCAAACTTAATTACCAGGGCCTTATTTGATTTTTTCCTTCAAAATCAAATAATTTAATTTTTCACCCTTGGAAATTAAATTAATTTCCTAGGAAAAAATACCTTGTCTTAACTAAAATTGCTCTAACTTCCTAACCCCTTGTCAGAATGACATGAGACTTGAACCAATGGCTTAGGGGGTGTCATAGCATTTTCATTTGCATTCATAGCCCCTATTACAAAATGCCAAGGTTCAAGAGATTACATTATTACATCAAAACTTAATTAATTAACCAACAAATGGTAAAGTTAATTAATTAAGAAAAAATCAAAATAAAAATTAAAATCCTAACGAAATTCCGCAAGACTACAAGATATGGCTAGCATGGTCATGGACAACAACTTGAAACCTTAGCCACCTCATGAACTTGATTATCAGAACGCCAATTCACCACTTTGGAGAATTAGTGAGTGAAAAACCCAACCAATTAAAATTGTTAGATAACAAGATTAACTGGAAGGGGAAAAAAACACTCGGTGAAGAGGACTTCTCTGATAATAAAATACATGGTGACATCCTTAGAGGAATGACCCGTGCTAACATATAAAGTTACATTAATTGTCCGACGCAGGGGAGCGGACATTTCGTGTACAAAAGGGGCATAATCGCCCTGCTGAATGAAAAATCCCCAGAATTTTTCCATGGTACAAACTACACATAATGTACATCTTCAATGTACATGAGGTTGCCACCTAGTTGAAATAGGTGGGCAATAGGCTGGATGGTTCAATTACTTTGAGAGAATCAATGGTTTTAACCCAGAAGTATCATATCGTTTCGCTCAGGGTTTTCATAAGGACACAGTTTCATTTGATACCCTAAAATTTGAATTGACAGAAGAGTTGATAGTGTTGTCCACCGATTGCACACCAGCAGCAGAAATTAGTTTAAAGCTATCTCCTCACTTGAGAAAGTGGGAGAGGTGTGACCTTGGGGGCAAGCACAGAGCTAGGTACTGTCACCTACTCTTAGCTCCTCCGTTTAGGCTAACTCCTAACGAAGCCAAGTGGGGTAGTCCCTAACAAAGAAATTTCTATGGATCAATGTTTACGTTAAGTTTTATGTGTTTTTGGATGCGGATGGGTGTTGTTTATGAGTTAATGTGATTTTAAATGATTAATATTATGAATATTAGACACAAGACAAAGCAATCCACGTTGCTATCACCAGAATTAAAAGATAAACAATAACTTGAGAACTCACGAAATGATAAAGCATTCACAGATATAACTTATAATCAAACATCCAATGGACAAATGGCCTAGATTATCAATAATGCGAAAGGATAGAACCAGTGGCTATGGAGTCAACTTATCAGGGATGCTTCGTGTATAAAGAGATGTGAATCTCAAAATGATGCCAGTGAATGTTAGGTTTTGCAAGTGCTCTTGGTAGGTTTTAAAGATTTTTAATTTATCTTGCTTACGGTAGCTGGATGTCCTAACTGGAAATACCTTCAGTGGCTCCGTTCGAAGACATGATGGACCTGTCTGGGGTCACAGGTAAGTGTTCAATAATTTAACTATATGTGCCCAGATTGGGTTGTCCGGAACCCACACTTGGAATTTGCCCACATGCCTCAGTATTTAAACGAAACAACGTCGGTGCGTTGGTTACGGGGGAAAAGTTTTAATTAAGTTACTCTTGTAAGGTTTAAAGATCCAGTGTCGTTTCTGGGTATTCCGATCTGAGATCGGTCAAAGCATACTCCAACAAGGAGGGAGTAGAGTTAATTAATTAAAGGGGTGTGTATGTTGAAGATTTTATTAAATAAATTAATTAGACTCTCCGATAGAGAGCGCTCTTGACCCCGTCTTATGACAATGGTTCAAGAGACTTAGCTAATCTAGATGAGACTAATGTAGGGATTATTCAAACCTAGGATGCTCTCTGATAGAGAGTGCTCTTGACTTGTGTTTTTGCAAGTTCAAGAGTCATACTTAGAAGTTAATTGATTAAACAAGCACAAGATGAAATTAGTTGATTAAACTCTCCGACAGAGAGCACTCTTGATCCACCTTATGGTGTGATTCAAGAGATTTAAGAAGTTGATTTACTTAGAAAGATAAACAATTAAACGGAGTAATTAACTTAGAAGTGATGAATTAACAAGTAGTGATCTAAGCATGAGATGTAATGAATGATGAAAACTAGCACTAATCAAAGCATACAAACAATACAAGCCTCCCCAAATGAGGGAGGATGAGAGTGGAGACTTAAAAACCCCACTCAAACAAAGATCTTTTATTAAACTTATACAATGTGCCTTAAGGATTTTGATCCTTGAAAGGACTTTTCAAATAAAGGCAAAGTAACTCTACAAATATTATAACTTGTAAAAAATGAGAGTGCCTTTTATTTTTACTTTTGAGATCTTTCCAACAACCTGTGGAAACGGAAAAGGGAAGAAGTTTGAAGAGAGTAAAAAGAGCAAAGGAAAGAGGGCTGAAACAAAAGAAGATGAGAAAAGGAAGGCAAACAAACCAAGCAAGAGTCAAAACCAAAGAAAGGGAAGAATAGTGCAGCCAACTATGAAGCTAAAGGATGATAAAAATCGAAGAGAATGGGGCAGCAAAAGAGAAAATAAGTGGTTGTCATAAAAATTACAAAACAGGACAGCGAACAAAAGGTGGAAGAAATGGCCAAAAACAAGGTTAAAGAAAGCCCAAAAACTAGGGCAAAAAGAGGCAAAAAAGGGAAGAAGGCTAGGGCACACTAGGGATGTCCAAAAAAGAGAAAAAGGGACGGGGCAGTGATGAAGAAGAGGTAAAAGAGGCAAAGCAAAGTAATCGGCAGAAAGACGATTAAGAAGAGGAACAAAGGAAGGTTTTTTGCAGCTTAATTCCTTAAATTTTTGCCAATTTTCTCGCTTAACCTGTCATGAAAAGTAAGAAACCAGCAAGCTTCTTTCCTGCAAAATGATGAATTAGACAATATACTACACTAAGAAATTACAATTTTAATACTTGCATAAGATGAGACATTGGTACTACTTCAAGTATTAAACAAAATTAGATCTAAACCTTCGTAAGATGAGCTTTTAACAAAAGAAATTCTTAGATCTACAATAACAAGAGATATAAAGATGAGATTTAATGCTTAGATCTACTTGTTATAAAGCAAGGAATCAAAGTAACCGGAAAGTAAAATTTTGTTTTTTTAGGGGCGAATCTAAGAGATGGAACCACTTGGGTCTTTCAATCTCTGAAAGCACCCTGGATCTCAATCAGTATGCGGCTGCTAAAGACTTGTGCTTGACTCCAAGAAAAGTAGATGCAACTTAGCTCATCTTTTTACTCGGTGCAATGGAGTGATCTGCAATAAAAAAACTTGCATGCTTGCCAAAACAGGGGATTAGAACATGTACTATTTACTACTCTGAATCACAAAAAGCATGAGATATATCTGAATAAGACAATGCTCTTTATAAGTTTCGGAAAGTAAATAAGTAAGTAGATAACTTGAAACTACAAATATCTACTCTTACGTGCTTATATAAGCCCTCTAAAGCATTTATAATTACCCACAGATTAGCAAACAAAAGCAAGAATGAAATGGTATCACCTCATTAATCAAAGCATCTGAATTCGGAATCCACACCACATGAGCCTCCAAAGCCTTTCTTTATTCAAAATGGTTGCATAAGAGCAACAAGTATTACAATAATTCACCAGAGGTTCTTTGCATCAATCATCCACCCTCAATAGAGCTAAAGGATCCTCTATTTAACAAATGAGAGAATGCTAAAACCCTAAAACCAAACCTCATAACCTAACCAGCCTGGCCACCTAACAGAAGAGCCAAACCTAAATCGGAGGACCGGGAGTGAAGGGAGGCCTCCACCCAGGCAAGGCGCCCCCACTCCAACCCTTAACACTGAAATCCACCATCAATTGAGCCCACACGTGTGGAAGGCGCAACTAGTCTGAGAGGGGCGTGAGCTGATGAGGGGAGCATTTGTAATGTTGGTAAACCCATCTTTTAGGTTTGGAAGCAGCCTTTGCTAGGTTTGGGAAGTCTACTGATGGTGTAAGCTTCAGTCTTCACCTCGATCAAATCACTGGACCAATGAGTGCTCTCCATCTCACTCTTTAGCTGGAGATGACATGTCTGCTAACTAATAATAAATTAATTGCTCACTTAATGTTGATTGAAGCTGAGTTATGATAACTCCAATCATCATAAGTGCTCCATGAGATGTCATTTAGCCTTTTATTTCACTGAATTTGGATTAATTTGGAGAGTTTTAATTTTCTCCAAAATAATAATTTTTTGATAAAAATTCATTTTTTAACTCAACACTGACTTTTTTGGGAAAAAAGGCATTAGGTGTCCGATTGTTGATCTGAAAGTTGGTTTTGACTGGCTGGCTGGATGATCAAGAATGATTTTTGGCTTAAGATTAGAGCCTTCAATCACTGAATTCGGAGTCTGGATGACTGATTTACCACGAATGGGTTTTTTCCATTTAATTTATGGAAAAATTAACCCAAAAAACTTAGGAAAAATAATTAAAAATTAAAAAATTAAAAAAAATATTTTTTCCCTGTTCGAAAAAGATATTTTCGATTTTTTTTTATATGTCCAGATGACTTAGGACATGACCATGATCTACCTAAAAAATGCCTAGTAGGTTTATAACACTCAGTTGGGCTCTAGTAACCCCCCAAGGCTCAGAATTCAACATCGGGCATTCCAGCTTTGGAGGAAGCGGGAGAAAACCTCGTCAATTATACTCGGCTGAAGGCAAAGCATAATTTTTAGGGGCAAAAAACTCCCTGGAATATCTTATTTGAGATTCTACGTCTCGGGAGACCGAACCACTCAAAAATATCCTACTAGTACATTTTATTACAAACCCCGTGGGGCCATGGTCAGAATTATTCAAATAAAAAACTGGCTATCCAATATTGGCTAGACATGCAGACGGATCAACTGATACACTGGAATCAGACTTTGAACAAGTTTGTCAACCGACGGCTCCTCAGGTAACCCAACTATGGTAGAAAAAAGTTGGTAACATCTGACTCCAACTATAGGACAGGTACTTGCTTGATCTATTGATAAAAAAGAGTGCCTGAGAATCCAGGAATCTCTGGTACCTGCATGTAAACAGAAGTGTCTTAGTTCCATGTATACGATAAAAATATGCCATGATGAAATACCCGAAAATATTTTTTGCTTTTTTCGAAATAAAGTACATGGAAATAAACTTTTTCTTTTTCAACATATATAAATGGAATATAATACAGATGCTAATATACAAAAGGAAAAAGCTTTTATACAACATTCTACCAAGTTATGATACATAACATATGGCATAGAAATAAAGTACATAAAATACAACAAGGATGGGTTTAGAAAACCCTGGGATGACCCCTTGGTCATCTTGGAGGTTGTTTCGATAGAAGGGCTTCAAGTGTTGGCCATTCATGGGCAGGTTTATAATTTCTCTGTCCATAGTGTTAAGGAAAAAAAATTGGTGCCAGCAGTGTTGCGGATGATAAACGGGCCTTTCCAAAGGCTGTCAAATTTTCCATGCTTTCCAGGCTTCTCCCTTCTGTTATCCCACAAGAGAACAGTATCTCCGATTTGGAAAGCTCTCGGCCTGGCTGACTTATCAAAAGTGCCCTTCATACTTTCTCTATGTCTGAGTGACTGATCAAGGGCAGCTCTTCGGGACTCATCCAATTCTATAATCTGATTAATTCTTTGCTCTATTTCTGCCTGTTCTGTGCCATACTCACTTAACATCCTGAAGATCGGAATCTGCATGCTGACCAGGAGGGTGACTGTGAGTCCATCCATGAAATATCCCAAATACTGATATTCTCTAATGTTCTATGATAGTGCTGACTTGCACACTCAATCTCATACAAATTTGCAAAATAACTGTGCATGTAAACTCGCCATGCAAAAATGCCCTAAAATATAGCTGAATTAGGGTTAGAGGTTTGCAGAGAGAAATTAACACTTACCACTAATATTCTGGCTGATAATGACTCCAGAGATAGTTGCATGCATAAGGATGCGGATGGGTGGTCTAATAATGCTCTTTTCCTCTCGTGTCACCGTCCCACAGCACCGTAAAAACCCTCCAGACTGAAGGTGATGTTTTTGTAGGAGGAGAGGTTCGTTCGGCCTGAAACTTTCTGAGCTTGTCCGTCTGCTATAACTGATGAATGAATGAAGAACAAGTGGTGAACCTGTATGGCTTACCCGGAATAAGACTAGGACAGATGTTTCACTGTTGAAATCCTGTTAGCTGAAGACTCTGTCTCCAACCCCAACTGCTGTGCTGCACGCTGTGCTGCTATCCAAGTGCTCCCAAAATAATCAATAATCATAAGTGAAGTCTCCTCTTGCTTTCTCCTCTATTTATAAAGTTCAACTACGCAAAACCCTAATCTTTTGACCTAATTAGGTCACTTTATCTTCTAATTTGCCGTTGACTTGCATGCATGCGGAGGGAGACTTAAATAGTGCATGCATCATTAAAATAATGCTGGGATGGCATGCATGTCACTTTTAGGGTTCGCATGCATCTCACTTTTAGGGTTTGCATGCATGTCATTTTTAGGGTTTGCATGCATGTCACTTTTAGGGTTTGCATGCATGTCACTTTTGGGAATATTACAATACACCAGCTCAAAAGGTGACTTACCAGTTGAGTTCTTCTTAGTGATTCTATCTACCCACACAACATACTTAATTTTACTATCCCATGATCTCTTATTATCCTCCATAGTCTTCTTAAGGATTGACATTAAATTTTTATTGGTGGATTCAACAAGTCTATTGCCCTGTGGGTAATAATCAGATGAGTGGGATAGGATAATGCCATACTTAAAACATAAGTCATTTACTACTTCTGAACTAAAGGCTTTGGCATTATCGGTTGTTATCTTAAGGGGAGTTCTGAATCTGCTGATGATTCTTTCCTCGATGAAGTCAATAACAACCTTCTCGGGGGCGGTTTTAGTGGGTATAGCCTCTACCCACTTGGTGAAGTAATCGGTTGCTGTGAGAATCCAGCAAAAACCATTGTTGGAGTTATCCTTCAATTTTCCAATAAAATCAAGCCCCCATTGCTGAAAAGGGGCAAGGACAACAACTGGAGTAAGGGGAAGAGCCGCCAACTTCTGCTTCCCAATGAACAGCTGGCACTCCTGGCAACACTTGACATGCTTGTGAGCATCTGAAAAAATGGTTGGCCAGTAATATCTAGCTCTCAAAATTTTGTGGGCAGTTGTATTTGCTGCATAATGGCCTCCACAAAATCCTGAGTGAAACTCTGCTAAAAATCTTCTTAGAATCCTGCTCGTTGATGCACCTACGTATAATACCATCCGGGTTCCTCCAACCCAGACCCTTTTGGGTAAGGCAATACCTAGTGGTCTTAAGTCTCAAAGCCCTATGCTTGTGTCCTTTGAAGTGATCAAGGCACGTGAGATGCAGAAGAAAGAAAATGATGTTTGAATACCAATGGTTGTCAAGGTTTTGAAGGGTAAGAGTCATGGTAGGCTGAGGGATGTCATTTTCGACAATCATCTCAATGGCTTCTTCGTTCTTTTGAGTAAGCATTCTTGCCAGGCCTTGTCCCTTGATCAACTTAGTGGGCTTTATTTCCAGGTCATACTCCTGGATCTTGGACACCCATGTTCCCCTTATTCCTAAACAATCCTTTTGAGAAAGGATATCCTTAACCGCAGTGTGGGGAACATATCTGGTAACCTTGGAATACCCGATATAAGTCCTGTAATGTTTTAATGATTTGACTAAGGCATAGGCTTGCTTCTCCATGATGGTATACTTTAGCTCGGAATTCTGCAAGGCTCTACTCATGAATGCTATAGGTTGCTCAAACCCTTCAATGTTCTTTTGGAGCAACACACCCACAATAGTGTCTTCAGAAGCAAATGAAAAGATCATAAAATCCTTAGTGTAATCAGGGTTGACTAAGACCGCAGACCTGGTAATGGCATTCTTTATCGAATCAAAGGCTTTCCTTCCTTCAGTGGTCCACACAAATTTGGCATTTTTCTTGAGTAAGGCCTGCATAGGCTTCATTAATTCAGCCAAGTTTGGAATGAATTTTCTGATAAAATTTATATGACCATTGAAGGATTGAAGGGCTTTCACATTTTTAGGGAGAGGAATCTTTTTTATGGCCTCCACTCTTTCAGGATCAATTTTGACACCGTCCTTGTGGATGATGTGTCCTAAGAGTTTTCCCTCTTTTATGCCCAATACCGACTTGGCCGGATTCAAAGAAATGCCATACTTCCTACACCACTCGAAAATCTGCTTGAGATGACCAACATGGCTGGATCTTTCCTTCGAAAAAACAGTGAGATCATCTTGATATATCTCAATGACTTTGCCAATCAACTCCTTGAAAGCATAATCGATGGCCCTTTGGAAAGTAGCTCCTGCGTTTAAAAGGCCAAAGGGCATTCTCAGATATTCAAAAGTGCCCCAAGGAGTTGTGAAGGTGGTCTTATGCCTATCTTCCTCTTGAATGACTACCTGGTTATAGCCTGAAAAACCATCCAAAATCGACATCATGCTCGATCCAGTGACCCGTTGGAGGAGGGTCTCCATGTTGGGGAGGGGGTAATTGTCCTTCTGACATGCTATGTTTAGATTCCTGAAATCTATACATATTCTTATGTTCCTGTTCTTCTTTCTAACCACAACTAAGTTAGAGCACCATGTTGAATGTCTTGTAGGAGCTATTATTCCTGCTGCTAGCATTTTTTCTAACTCCTTTTTAATGATTGGTGCTAACTTAGGATTTATTTGCCTAAGTTTTTGTTTGAAAGGCTTACCTTTTTGAAATTCTGGCTTCAAGGGAATGGTATGTTGAAATACATCTTCCCCTATAGGCTTTGAGCTCGTCATAAGTAAAGGCAAATACATCCCTAGACTCTTTGAATAGACTTATGAGGCTATTCCTTTCTTTTTCTGAAGTACCTTTTCCAATTTTTATAATTTTAGGTTCGGTTTCTGTCCCAATGTTGATTTCAATGTATTCTCTTGGTTTCATCTGTTCAACATTGCGTTTTCTTCTGTCCTGTCTATCAAAAATGTTTTCTAAGGCAACTAGACCACGTGGGACAAGATTGTTAAATTGGTCACCTTCTCCGTAATATTCTTTGTTTTCTTCCTGATCATTTACTTTAAAGTTAAGGAATTCATCGACATTATGAATGAATCTCAAAATCTGCTCATCATCTTTGAAGACCTGCTAATGTTCAACATTATTAGGAATAGAAGGTCTAAAGTTAATCTCTAAAGGACAATCCCCCTCTAACATCTCATCCGATGGCTGAAGAGTTGACGTTGAAATTGCAAGTCTGTCGGAGGCACTATTCTGATCTCTAGGGATTGCTTCTATGTTAAGGGCATCAAAGAATTCCATTGTATCCCAAATTGCATTTCTATATTTTTTAAGTCTTTGACACTTACATGCAAACTGACCCTTAACCTGTTGGACAATTAAATGAGAGTCCCCTTTAATATCAAGCAACTTAATCCCCATGTCCTTGGCAATCTTGATGCCCAGTAGAAGTGCCTCATACCTTGCCACATTGTTAGTTGCTTCGAATTCTAATCTGAAGGCAAAGTTGAAAGCCTTACCCTTTGGTGAAACAATGACAACACCAGCCCCCTTGCCCGTTTTAGAGTAAGCACCATCAAAATTCATTTTCCACAACTCACTAAGTTTTTCGGTTTTTATCTCTTCCTGGATGGGTTCCAGGAAGGTGGAGTTGATTTGATAGGAACCATTTTCATCAGTGTGGTAAGCGTACTCATTTAATGGTCTTTGAGGGTTTTCAACATGGTACCTTTTTTCCTTTTCCGAATACAACTTAACAAGTGAAAACTTTGACGCTGACACGGTAGAATAGGTCCAATCCATCTGGATTGATCCTCCTAAAGTGGCACCCCATTTCCTAGAAAGTAACATACCCCATTTGTCCGGAACAACAATAACCAGGATGTCCATTGTGATATGGATATCTGGATACTTGGCCAATCTGACTAACTGGTTCTCAATCATCCCTTCGACCTTGACCGGTCTAGAGTCCATGGCACATACATTTTGGTATGGCCTCGTGGTTCTTAAGTCAAGCTGTTGCATGACCTTTTTGGTCATGATGCTGGAACTGGATCCCGAGTCTAACATACAATTGTGTAGAAGAAGATCACCCATCATCAATGATACGTAGAAAGGGGGATGACCTTCTTTTCTTGGGTCCCTAGTATGTAGAACTATAGGAGGATCGACAAAGACATTATTTGAAGTTCGCTCCATGGTGTCAGAAAAAATGACCTTTGTAGGGGTAATGGGCTTTAAAGGACTTGAAGAACTTTCTTCAGCTTGAGGATCGACATTACTCTGAGGCTCTAGGATTTTCAAAAGTCTCTCTCTTTGGCCATGGATTTTGCATAATTCAAGGACTGGAACAGGGACTTTTGTGTTTGCTAACCAATTACCTAAGTCAAAACTCAAATCAACAATTTCTGTTGTTTCAACTTCTTTGCGAGGGTTAGGAGCTGTTACCTTAGGAATATTTTGTGCAGAAGACCCCTTTCTTTGATAAGTTATCCCTTTGAAGTTCTCAGTATTGTTGATCTGCTCGGTTGAAGGCATCTCACCATAGTATTGAGTCAGGTTGTCAACTTTCTTCTCATAATGATTTGCCTGTGGCCAATTTCCTATGGGGATGTTAGGGATGTCATCTATGTTATTGATAAAGTCAGGTTCGCTTGTCGACGTATTCGGACCGCAACCTTCAGGGTGACCATGCTCCTGAACATAGCACGCATTGTGGCAGCCAGATTCCTCATGGAAATCTCTGCATGCTCTGCAAAATGGTTTATACTGCTCAACCATGTTAGCGGCCTCTAGCTAATGGGGAGGCCTCTGCTCATGGTTGGGAGGCTTTCTTTGCCAAGTTGGCTTGGTAGGAAAGGTTCTAGGAGTGGACTACGTTTGAGTTCTTTCCATTGTGATCACCCTATTTTGAATCTCCTTTAACTGTGCTAAGTGTTTCTGCTCTGCCTCCTCCATATTTTTCTTCATCTCCCTCTTCATCTCAATCATTTGTTTTTCATAGGCATCCTTCATAGCTGATAAATGATCCTTGTCTTTTGGTTCATTAATTTTCAATGGGGTTGAACAACTTTAATAACCGTGGATGTTAGATTCACCAGATGACTGCATGTTCATATCAATTTTGATTGCCATCTCCTAAGCCTAGAGCAAGTTGGCAGGCTCCTTGTCTTTGATTTGGTACTGCATTTTGCCACTGAGTGCCTCAATGTAATATACCAGGATGGTTGGTTTAGTTGGGGCATACTCAGTAGGGATGGCATTGGATAATTCTGTGAACCTAGTATTGAACTTGTCCATTGTTTCCGTGTCCTTCTTCTTTATGTTGGTCAAGGACGCAAGTTGATGTCGTGGTTCTTTCTTTTCACTGAACTTGTTGGTGAAGGAGGTTTTGAAAGCTGCTAGATTATCAAAAGAATTTTATGGTAAGTTGTTATACCAATCGCCGACCTTTTCCATCCAAAGACAGAGCGAACAACTTCATATAAACGTCATCATGTTGGCTGACCGGATCATTGACATAAGTGTTGATACACCTAGAAAAGTTCCTGAGGTGCATGGCGGAGGTAATGGCATCAGTGCCTGTATACATTGGGAGCTTCTCGACAGCTTTGTCTGGAAGATGGTGGGGTTGACCTGCTATCTGAGAAAAGTCAAGCCGAGTAAAATACTTGTGCATTATGTCAGAAACAGAGGTATTAGTGTTTTCAGGAAATAAAAGGTGGATGTCTGAAAATGACTCAGATCCAAGTTCTGCAAGGATCCTGCGAGAAGATAGTTTGTTTAATCTCCTCCTATAGACCTTTTCGGGGTCAGGGATGAAATCGAACAAACCTACGAAGTTTCTTCTAGTAAAATACCTTGAGGTGTTAACTGACAGTGGAGTCGTCAGGTGGACTTAAGTCTAATTTCGGAGAGTGATTGGACTAAAATCTACCAAAAAGGAAAAAGGTAAAAGACTAAAAGAAACAAAGGTCGTCCAGTAACAAAAAGATTTGTCCCCGGTAGTGACGCCAAAAGATGTTGTCCGCTGATTGCACACCAGCAACAGAAATCAGTTTAAAGCTGTCTCTTCACTTGAGAAAGTGGGAGAGGTGTGACCTTGGGGTCAAGCACAGAGCTAGGTACTGTCACCTACTCCTAGCTCCTTCGTTTAGGCTAACTCCTAACGAAGCCAAGGGGGGTAGTCCCTAACAAAGAGTTTTCTATGGCTCAATGTTTAAGTTAAGTTTTAGGTGTTTTTGGATGTGGATGGGTGTTGTTTAGGAGTTAATGTGATTTTAAATGATTAATATTATGAATATTAGACACAAGACAAAGCAATCCACGTTGCTATCACCATAATTAAAAGATAGACAATAACTTGAGAACTCACGAAATGATAAAGCATTCATAGATATAACTTATAATCAAACTTCCAATGGACAAATGGCCCAGATTATCAATAATGCGAAAAGATAGAACCAGTGGCTATGGAGTCAACTTATCAGGGATGCTTCGTGTATAAAGAGATGTGAATCTTAAAATGATGCCAGTGAATGTTAGGTTTTGCAAGTGCTCTTGGTAGGTTTTAAAGGTTTTTAATTTGTCTTGCTTACGGTAGCTGGATGTCCTAACTGGAAATACCTTCAGTGGCTCCGTTCGAAGACATGACGGACCTGTCTAGGGTCACAGGTAAGTGTTCAATAACTTAACTACCTGTGCCCAGATTGGGTTGCTCGGTGCCCACACTTGGAATTTGCCCACATGCCTTGGTATTTAAACGAAACAACGCCGATGCGTTGGTTATGGGGGAAAAGTTTTAATTAAGTTACTCTTGTAAGGTTTAAAGATCCAGTGTCGTTTTTGGGTATTCCGATCTGAGATCGGTCAGAGCATACTCTAGCAAGGAGGGAGGGGAGTTAATTAATTAAAGGGGTGTGTATGTTGAAGATTGTATTAAGTAAATTAATTAGACTCTCCGATAGAGAGCGCTCTTGACCCCGTCTTATGAGAGTGGTTCAAGAGACTTAGCTAATCTAGATGAGACTAATGCAGGGATTATGCAAACCTAGGATGCTCTCCGATAGAGAGTGCTCTTGACTTGTGTTTTTGCAAGTTCAAGAGTCTTACTTAGAAATTAATTGATTAAACAAGCACACGATGAAATTAGTTGATTAAACTCTCCGACAGAGAGCACTCTTGATCCACCTTATGGTGTGATTCAAGAGATTTAAGCAGTTGATTTACTTAGAAAGATAAACAATTAAACTGAGTAATCAACTTAGAAGTGCTAAATTAACAATTAGTGATCTAAGCTTGATCCACCTTATGGTGTGATTCAAGAGATTTAAGCAGTTGATTTACTTAGAAAGATAAACAATTAAACTGAGTAATCAACTTAGAAGTGCTAAATTAACAATTAGTGATCTAAGCATAAGATGTAATGAATGATGAAAACTAGCACTAATCAAAGCATACAAACAGTAAAAAGATATAATTTTGCAAAAAGTAAAAAGAACTTGTTGCGGATACAACTTTTTTCCCAAATTTTTTAAAAATTTTGGACCCTCCTTTTAATTTTTATCTTGCCTAGGTTGTTGAACTCTTTTTTCCCTCTGCTCCAATTTTGGAGTGTTTGAGGTTGAATTGAGGTAAACTATTTTCATGCTTTCGAAAAATTGCTTGTTGTTTGCCAATGCTTTTGACTGTGGAGTTTAAAGTTTGATTTGGAAAATGATGCCCTTTTGATTTGGATGATTTCCTTAATCACTATTAGAAGTCAGTTGAAGTTTGAGTCGGAACTTTAGTTCTCTATGCCGCTGTTGTTTCGAAGGTTAAACGAACTGATTTCATCGCTGCCCAGCCAAAAATCTTTTGAACACTTAACGCTTTGTTTTTCGATAAATTTTCGCTGTCGGAAGTCTATTGAACAGTGAATTGGGGCCGTAGTTCTCTACGCGGCCGCCGTTGCGGAAGCTAACTAATTAACGTCCCAATGGAAAGTCATGTTTTTCACCGATGGGTTTTTATCTCCTTTGCTTATTTTGCAAAAAACTTTTACTTTTTGACTTTCGGCGTTTTTGTTTTATCTCGGTTGGAGTTTTAGTCTTTTGCGTTGCCGCCATTTTGGATGGGAGCTAGCAAGCACCCCGACTGAAAGCCCATATCCTGCGGACTAAGCGGTTTTTTGCCTTTAATTGATTTGCTTTCTTTTTGCCATCGGAGCAGTTTATGACTATTGATCCCTCTGCTAGTCCTTATGACCTCCGCCGTTGCGGCTGCATTGTCAACTATCCGCCCGATGTTAGTGTTTCTAATCGCCGACACTGCGGAGATGTTAAATATTATAGCCCTGACACTTAGCGTTAAAGGTCTCCGACGTCGGTTGACTTAATAGTCTCGCGGGACCCGTAGTCTATTCGCTGTCCGCCGTTGCGACTGTGAATAGGACTATTCTTCTGTAGTTTTTAGTTCTTCCGATCGCCGATGGTTTTCATTTGATCACGGAAGCCGTAGTTCGTATGTCTTCTGCTGTTGCGGCTCCTTAACGAACTAATTGGCCAATGCTATAGTAGTTTCAACTGTCGATACGGTTTTTTCCGCTGTTTTTGTGAGCTTTTACCATATTTCATGGGCGACGGAGGTTTTCTGTTTTTTGGTCAAGTTAGGGATTTCGCGATGAGAACACAGTCCATGGCCTCACATTCGATGATTAGTTTTATTGATAGTGTGTTTATGTTTTATTGAAAAAATTAGATAATCTTGAATGTAGTCCCGGTTAATGATGAGTTTTTCGTTTTAATTGCAGACGGATTTAGAGGATTTTTCAGACCCAGCTTGAGGATTGCTGCTGCAAAGAAGATGTGTCTAGAAGACGAAGCAGAAGAAAGGAGGCAACAATGAAGAAGTAGGGATAAATAAAGCAAAGAAGAAAGTGAGGGTCAGAGATCTCGACAGATCAATAGCAGCAGAGGCCCAGGCTTGGGAAAAGTTAATCAGTTACCAAGCTGGTCCCTTTTATAAAGTGCTCTTAAAATCTTCTGAAATGTAACGTATTGTATAAATCATGAGCACTCGCTAAGAGACAAAATTGTGGGATTGAACTATTAGGGGAAGCTCAAAGCTCACTGAGGGGCCAGCCCAAGAGTTTTGCTTGTAGTATAAGTATATGAGAGTTAGATAGAAGATAGGACTTTTTCCCATTAAGATTTGTGAGAACATGTTGTAAGAAGAACTATTTCCTTTTGCAATAAGAATTACAAGTTTCTTGTTGGAGAAAGCTTGGTGGAACTTTTCAAATGCTGTGCTATGGATTTGTTGAATGTGAACTATTTCGTTTTCAGCTTTGTGTCCATTAACTGTGAGATCGTTCTAACTCTTTGAACCTATGTTCTTGTTATGAATGCTCTCTAGTTTATTCTATGAAATTTCCACTATGAGTAATGAAGGATTTTTCATAAACAATGAGCTATCTTGTTGTTCATCTATCTATTAATGTTTGCGTTTTGAAATAAGTAACAACTATCTGTGAATTTTCTTAATGCATGAGCAAAAATACATTACTCATTGATAAATGATAATCTTGCTCCCTAGGGATAGGTTAGATAGTTGGTTTTAGTTTCTTGCTGTGTGTGATTTAGATGCGAGAGAGTTAAGACGAGAGGTAAGAACCTACGCATCACATTGTGACCGCTCCTCGTATTCTCTATCAATCTGCATTTTTAGATAGGCACTTGCATATCATACTAAAAAACTAAAAATATACACGGCGGACCGGGCTGTAATTGGTAAAACCTTTAATTCGTTACTTGACCTACGGTAGCCAGGCCATAAACTGGACGGATTCCCCATACCAAACAGTAACGGGCTAGTTGGGAACGTTTACTGGGGAGAATCCCTATCTGTTGTTACTTGTGATTTTTCAGGCCTCAACAGAACTAAAATCTGTTGAATCTCACCGTAAGGTGGATCAAGAGTGCTCTCTATGGGAGGGTTTGTTTAATTTCATTTATTTCATGTACTTTTGCTTTATTTAATTTAAAAACGTAATTCTAAGTCTCTTGAACTTGCCGGAATTCAAGTCAAGACCACTATCTATCGGAGAGCATATTAGTATTTTTGCATCATCCTTGCATTTAGGCATATGGAATAGCTAAGACTCTTGAACTTTTGTCATAAGACAAAGTCAAGAGCGCTCTCTATTAGAGGGTTTAACTTGTTTTTCTAATAAAATTTGCAACCAACTCACATTCCCCTTTTATTAATTTACTTCGTTGCTATCCCTCTCACCTAGTATGCTCTGCCGACTTTCATAGTTGGGCTCGTACTCAGAACGGTGAACGAACTTGTTAATCTCGCAAATAACAACATACTAAAATTTTACCCATAACCAACGCACTGACGTTGTAGAAAGCATTCAAAGTCAATTCTCGGTAAGGGCGCCAGAACTCCTCATTGTCTTAGAGTCTCGGCTAGCTGGTCAATCCACCGGAAACCAGCTTGGGATACTGGACGCGTCGACATGTCTAGAACATAATAACTTCGAACGCTTGCCTGGTTGATCTTTGATACCTGTTGCAGCTGCAAGTGTTTTCCCAAATTTTTCAAATTTTGGTCCCTCCTTTTAATTTTTATCTTGCCTAAAATCGTTTGGCTCCATGAACTCTGTTTTTGTTTTCCCTCTGCTGCAAGTTGGGATTGCTTTGAGGTCAACTGTTTTCATGCTTTTTGGAAAATTGCTTATGTCTGAAACTGCTTTGGGTTGCGAATTTTGAAGTTGATTTGAAAATGTTGTCCTTTGATTTGTGATTTCGTCCTTTGATATCAAAAGTCTATTTCTCGTTTTCTCCGCTGTTCCGGAGGTGAAACAAACTTTTTCGCCACTGCCCAATCGAAAGTCTTTTGGAGCTTAACATTTTAGTTTGGTTGTTCGGAGGTCGTTTAAACAACGCATCGAAGCCATTTTTCCTACGGAGCCTCCGTTGCGGAAGCTGAACGATGAATGTTCTAGCGGAGAGTTTTGATTTTTCCGATGCCGTGATGTTACTTTTTTGACTTACCATGCGCTGTCGGAGGTTGGTTGAAGTTGAGTCGGTGTTTTGATCTCTATGACGCCGCTGTTCTAGAGATGAAACCAACTTTTTAAGCCTCTGCACAACCTTAAGTTTTTTCGAACACTTAACGCTTTCGTGATGTTTCTACGCCATATCGGAAAGTTTTATGACTGTGATCGAAGGTGGTAATCTGATTGTTTTCTACCATTGCGGCTCCCAAGCGAACTAAATGTCCGCCATAATACTGCTCCACTCGCCGATGTTTCGTTAGGGTTGTCACCGATATTTTTTTAATCTGCCGCGGAGCCCGTTGTCATTCCATCTTCCCCCATTGCGGTTGCGTATTGCACTAACCGCCCGACATTTATGTTGTTCCGTTTGCCGACAGGGAGTTTTTCTGCTCGATGCTTTAGTATTTAGTCTTTCCGACGCCGATAGACTTAATGGTCTCGCGGAACTCGTTGTCCGTCTGAAGCCCTCCGTTGCGGCTGTTAATCAAATTATCCTGTTGATGCTTTAGTGATTCTCCCGCTAGTGAAGGTTTTTTTTTTTGGCCTGTTCTGTGTGTGTTTTTACACTATCTGATGGATGTCGGAGGTTTCATTTTCTGTCATTTTAAGGTTTTCGTGACGAGAACGCAGTACAGGGCCTGATTTTGATGATTAGTTTTATTTGTTGAAAAGATATAGTCCGAATTAATGATGAATTTTGTTTTAATTGCAGACGGACTTAGAAGATTCTTCACATTACTGCTGCAAAGGCGACATGGTTGAAGGACAAAGCAGGATTGATAGCAACAGAAGCCCAGGCTCGGAGAGGTTCATCAGTTACCGAGCTGGTTCCGTTTCATGAAGTACTCATAAGTCATAAATCCGAAATGTAACGTCTCTATAAATCATGAGCACTCACAAACTGACAAAACTGTGAGATTGAAACAGTTTGGGGAGCCCAAAGGTCACCTGGGGGGGGGGGCAGCCCAAGGGTTTTGCTGGTTTTGTTTAAATATAGGAAAGTTAGAGGGAAGAGGGGCTTTTCCCTGGAAAAACTTGTGAACCACTTGTTGTAAGAGGAACTACTTTGTTTTACAATAATAAATTGCAAATTTGGCCTGTTGGAGAAGGTGCTGTGTGGGATGTTTGAATGTGACTAAATGAATAATGTTGAAGGGGAACTATTTCGTTTTCAACTGTGTTTCATTAACTATGAGAGCGTTCTAACTTTCTGAACCTATGTTCTTATTTGAATGGTCTCTGGTTTATTCTGCAATAATTTCCACTATGAGTAATGGAGGTTTTAACGGTTGATGAGCTATCTTGTCGTGTATATCTTTATTCATGTTTATGTGTTTTGATTCTAAGAACAACTATCTGTGATTTGTCTTAACATGTGAACAGTATTACATTACTCATAAATTAATATCTTGCTCCCTAGGGACAGCTTAATTAGTGTTGTTTTCTAGTTGTGTGTGATTTAGATGTGAGAGAGTCTAAGACGAGAGGTAAGAACCTGCACATCACATTGTGACCACTCCTTACATTCTTTATCAATCTGCACCTTAGATAGGCACTTGCATATCATATTTAACGTCAAAAATACAAAAATATATATGGTGGACCAGGCCGCAACCGGTAAAACCTTTTATTTTTGTTACTTGATCAACGGTAGCCGGACCGCAAATCGGACGGATTCCTTACACTAAACAGTCACAGGCTAGTTGGGAACGTTGACTGGGGAGAATCCCTTGCTGTTGTTGCCTGCGAATTTCCAGGCCTCAACAATACCTTTGACAAGCCATAATAAACAATACCATTAAAAATCTTTAAAATAAACCAAGAGCAATTGTAGGACACTTTCACTAGCGCTATTACAAGACTTGTACTTTCATTATTTTTCAAGCATCTCAGAAGTTTGACTCCATAAGGCACTGGTTCGTCATTTCATGCATCATTATTAATCTGGACCATTTGTCCTTTGGTTTATAAAATCTTTATCTGTGAATGCTAGTTTATTTCAAAAGTTCTCATCATATTGTTCATCTTTTAATCTGGTGTAGTAGCGTGGATTGCTTTTCTTCTTATATTTATTTTTCAGTTATTAGAATTATAATCTTCTGTCATCATAACAAACTCCTAAACAACACCCATCCGCATCACCTTCATAAAACTTACTTAAACACATTGAGCCTTAGAAACTCTTTGTTAGGGACTACCCCCCTTGGCTTCGTTAGGAGTTAGCCTAAACAGAGGAGGTAGGAGTAGGTGACAGTACATGGCTCTGTGCTTGCCCCCAAGGTCACACCTCTTCCACTTTCTCAAGTGAGGAGACAACTATCGGAAGATTTTTGCTGCTGGTGTGCAATCGGCGGACAACACTACCAACACTTCACTTGGACTATGACGGAGTCTGTAGGGGCTGCACACTTGGCAAGAATACCAAGGGATCCTTTTCTTATAGCGAGAGCAGATCCAAGGCTATATTGGATCTAGTGCACTCTGACTAGTGTGGACCTATGACTGTTGCTTCGCTGGGAGGTTACAACTACGATGTAACATTTATTGATGAGCACTCACTGAGTATTACCGACTAGGTTGCATCTAGTTGGACTTTCAGTGAGCCGCTAAAGATGAACAAATCATTGTTCAAATTCAAGAGTTCAGAAGTCCATTCAGGCCTTCCAAGGCCCCTTTTTTACCTTTTTACAACATGTTCATACCCTGCGGGGAAGTTGCAAAAGATATGCTAGCATGGGTTTTTGTAAAGCACTTGGCTTCCTAGGACTTAATCATCAATCCAGGTATTCCAAGGTGTTTTGTTTCCTTGGTAATTATATGTTGTTGAATAAATGACTTATAATTTGCAATTTTTTCACCGCTTCTCTAAAGCTGGAATGGTCGTCTTGATGGTTAGGCCTTAGGAGGTTATTAAAGTTCACGGGTCAATGTATATGAACATGCTAGACATTACTATTGAGTCATATGGACATGTGCTAGGTCCCCTTAGGTTTTATTTTGTGTTTTGAGAAAAATAATTTTTCTCGTAAACTTAGGCTATTTTTTAATAGTTTACTTGGGAAAACTATTAATCTAATAAAAGTGTGGTTAGGAGTCGGATTTTGCCATGGGGGTGCTCGTTTTCTAACTCAGAGCACTTGTAGTACCCCTTAACCCACTTTTCCTAAGTTTTAAGTGATTAGTTTATCACTTAAGTCAAAAATCTTGTAAAAATAAAAAAATCAATTAATAATTAATTAACTGGGAGATAATATCCAAATCCTTGAATCGGTGGATTCTTGTCCGATTTGATTGAAATAAGTTTCTATCGGCTTCCTTGATTTAAGGCAAGACATCTCCTTGATTAAAGCATCACCTTCAGTGTTGATTGAGGCTACTTCGAGTTGATCAGATTAAGGGGATGCTTTTCTCCTTAGAAGGGGGCATAATTGTTCATGTAGCACCCATTTGTCATGTTTTGGAGATCCCAAAGAGGGGTTGTGCCTACCTCTTGAGAGGTGGCACTTTTTTCTTGAGTGTAACTCCCTCTAACTCGCCCAAATCAACAGATAAACTCACTCTCAATCTCAAATTCGCCCTCAGTCCTCTTCAATTGGCAAAGGCACCCTCTTGGTCCTGATTTTCTATAAAAGCAATACTCTCTCCCTTTCCAACTAGTTGGAATGTGCTGGGAAGAGCGTGCCTATTGTAACCGTTGTTTATCTGAGAAATAAAAGAGACTTTGGAGGTCTATTTGTGTGGTGCTTTGTTGAGTGGATGTATTATTATTGTGCTTCGTGGAGATAATATTTGCTGGATCCATCTCGCTTCCAAGTTCCAAATCTAGCTTGCTTGAAGGACTAGTATCAGTTTTGTGAGGTGAATTAAGTTGTTTGTTTACAACTTCAATTTATTTAGTATGAATGCTTAGAGATGCAAATCGAATATTTTCATTTGTTCATGAACATTTTCACATTGATTTCTAAGTATATATACTGCTGGATTTGATCTTGGTTGTTGAGTTGTGTAAGTGTAGGTTATCTTAGCTGGAGATCGAGAAGATCTTGTTTGATCTTTCTTATTTCTAACACTCTTGTTTACAGATAAAGTACCTCGGTGCCCTACAATTAACGCCTCAAGGATCATTTTGTTCTCTAAACTTCTCTCTCTCTCCCTCTCAAATACTGACTGTTTAAGAATGATCTTGTCCATTATTTGAAAAACGTAGTTACAGATATGAAGTTAAAAGTTCATTTCGATACATAGATCATAATTACTTTTCATTTTTAGATCTAGCTAAAGCAGAAAAAATAATCATTTTCTAGTATAGATCTACATAACCAAGTTTTCTTGTTTCAAGTTATTTGCATTTTTAAAATTAAAAGGCTTGATTAGTAAGATTAACTTCTAAGTCTAAAGTTTCAGATCTAGCATCTTAGTGCTCAAATTTGTTTGTTTTCTTTGCAGAACAAACAAAGACTCTGATAGCACCTGATAGTGCTCAAATTTGTTTGTTTTGTTTGTTTTCTTTGTAGAACAAACAAAGACTCTGATAGAAAAAAGGGTTGGCTCTGTAGAACTTCATGTGACGAGAAGAATCATGAGATAGCACCCGTGGTGATCCAGATCAAGCGATGATCCAGATCCAGTGATGACGATCTAGCAGTAATGATCCAGATCGAGAGATGATCCAGATCTAGTGACGATGCCTAGTGATGAGATCGAGTGATGATCCAGATCCAGTGATGATGTCCAGTGATGATCCAGATGGAGTGATGATCCAGATCCAATGACGACGTCCCATGATGATCCAGATCTAAAGATGAAGATGACTTAAAGACTAAGATGACTTGAAGACTAAGAAGACTTGAAGATGCAGATGACGAGATGATCCAGTTGATACAGAGAAGAAGACCAGTGCTGAAAATTGTGTCGAAAGAATACCTTCCTAGTTAAGAGGGAGTGTTGATGTATTTGTAACTTCGGAATGTATTCATCTATGTATCTTATGTATTGTAACCCAATGTTTATTCCTAGATGTATCTATAACGTAATTGAGTCATTTTGTCATGCCTTGATGTTCCGATCGGGAGGATCAATAATGTAAACAAGTCATGTCAATTCATTGTGGGTAACCCTCTGATTCTCTAAGGGTTAAAGTCCCCGCAGTTCTGGGGCACTAGGGTTATTAGACTCTCCTAGTAGAGGTCGGCCCTAGTAGGATTTTAGTCATGTTCGGATTAGTATAAATAGAGAGCTGGACTCTCTATTTAACATACAACTCATACAAACTCAAGTGTAGCGCATAGTTGAGGAAGGAGAAGGCACTGGGCTAGATAAGAAGAAGGTTACTGTTGTTGGGAGATCACTTACTGTTTTGGGCTTTTATTGTTTTGGTGCTGATTCTATCTCTGAGGAAGTTGCGGGGTTTTCTCCATTTATGGTTTCCCCAAGGAAAAATACTGTGTTCATTGTCTCGTGTTTGATTGTTGTACTTGTTATTCTCTCAGTTAAAGATCCTAATAATGCTAGCTTAATGTTGAAAAACTAACATTGTATTAGAGCTAACCTGAGAAGAATGTGCAGCTACGGGAACTAGGGCTTCCTAGTTTGTGGATCTTCCTCCACAGATTTTTAGCAAAAGTAAGGTGGAATAACTCTCCTCCTTAGGGCGCATCTTTCTGTCGAAGCAGAATCCAATTTTAAGGTTTTTCAGTTTTGGACCGGTCACTGCTGCCGAAAATTAGGGCTTTTTACAGAAGAGGAATTTTTCAGTGAGCCCAGGCCTGGATTGATATCCTCCCCAAAATTGAAGTTAGGGATAAAATTCAAGGCATTTGGGTGGACAGAACTCCGGAAAAGCAAAACCCTAATTTGCTTTTGATCTAGTACTGCGGGATTTCAGCTTCAAATCCAAATCTAACACCTTGACCTCATAAGATCTAAATCTTTTGTATTTTCATTTGAGGTTCTTAGTTTTAAGATGTCTCATCATACCAAGCTTGATAAAAAGCTTGAGGGAGCTGATAGCTTCCGAGCCTGGAAGTATAGGATCTCCCTGGTCCTGGAAGAAAATGAATTAGACTCCTACATCCATGAGGAGGTTCCTGTTCCAGAGGGAGATGAGGCAAAGGCCTTACATAAGAAGAAGATGGTTATGGCAAAGAGGATCATTGTTGATTCTATGAAGGATCACTTTATCCCACAGGTGTCCTCTCTCAAGACACCTAAAGCTATGTTTGATGCCCTAACCAAATTGTTTGAAGGGAAGAACATAAACCGGAAGATGACTCTGAGGAATCAACTGAAGAATGTGAAGATTCAGAATGCAGAGACCATCCAGTCTTACTTAACAAGGGTTTCTCAGATTAAGGAACAATTAGAACCTGTAGATGAAAAAGTGGAGAATGCAGAGATTGTGAAGACAACTCTGAATGGCCTTCCTAGGTCATGGGATTTGTTAGCACTCGGAATGTACTCAGGTTGTAGGAAGCACACCCCGAGGTAACAGCAAAACCACTTTAGGAAGATATTGATATTTCTCTCCCAGAGAGGGATCTCTCAACACAAATCTCACAAAATCAAATGATAAACAATATTTAAGCATTCATTCATTTGGCTCAACCATTCACATATCCATTGGGCATGGAGTCATATACAGGTAAAAGATCATAAAGATACATACACGAGAACTACCAAAGGCAAGATAATCACATCATTACAGTCATTAAGTTTGATCTGGGTGTAAAGGAAGAGATGAGAAAACAGTCCATCAATACAGAGCGTCTAAGACGAATTCCATATCAATTTTAGCAGAAAAATCATATAATATCTGAAATAATGAATAGAGCATAAACATATGAATTCTACTCATTCAACACTGCATTCCAGATACGAAAGAAGAACAAAATGGAGTGTTACACAAAGGAAATAACAAGCACATGAGGAAAATGGCACAGACTGCAATGTCAATGACACATGAATCTCTGATAGGAAACTTCTCATGCATTCACTTTATTTCTCAAAAACAGATATGTCTCTCCAAACC
>LPNX011063822.1:147066-161037 GCA_001517045.1 Pseudotsuga menziesii
GCAGAAGCTTCACTCTGCTGGTCCATTTCTCAATTTATACTATGAATGGGGTGAAGAAATTACAGGAATTGAGGTCCTACCTGGCTCACTGTGAAGGCGTGTGCTCGGAATGCGCCTTGGTACTTGACAACTGGAAGCGCCCAAATCGACAGGTCCTTTTCGCCGGGTCCCGAGAAATAAAATAATCACGGGAGATGTCAATTTTGCCTTTATAGGACCACCCGGATTTGACACGTGGGAGGCATTTATGTTCGCAACCACTACTTGTCTCTAACCCTCGCGCATCTTTCTTTTCCGGGTTCATTTCTGACCGTCGATCTCTTCTGTGTGAATTCCTAGCCCTTGGATCACATGCCACATGTCCCTTTCCGCCGAGCCTCCTCGCTTTAACGGTCGTGCAACTTCGGGACCCGGAGTCATCTGCAGCCGTCGATCTGTTTTGCCTTCGCGGGTGGGCCGTCGGATCGTGCTTCGTCTACTGATTCCGCTGGGCTCTTCCATCTTAATCCGCCTAGCAACTTTGCTCAGCGGAATCACCCTCGCCCGTTGATGTGATCCGTCGTCGTTCCTACACCGTCAGATCAAGTGCCGCGTACCGGATTCCGCTGGGTAATCCGGAATTATCCTCTGCGCTAGTTCTTCTCCCGGAATTCTTCTCGGCCGTCGATGGGATGCCAGGCGTTCAACAACCGTCCGATCTTGTGCCACGTACCATATTCCGCCGGGTGCTGGGGGTTTATCGGGTGCGCAAGTCTCCAACCCGGAATCTTTTTCCATCGTCGATCCACCATCCTGCGATCTCCAACCGTCGGATCGAGCAGCACGTATCCATTTCCGCTGGGTGGTCTAAAGGTTATCGCGCGTGCACGTTACCTTTCCGGAAACCAACACGTCCGTCGATCAATGCTGTCTTCAATCCTCGTCCGTAGGATCAAGAGGACTATATGCGATTCCGCTGATCCATCATTTCCTTATCCACCTTGCACTTCCAGCCAGCGAATTTTGACATGGGCCGTAGATCGGCTCTGAGCAATGTTAAAACCTTTGATGTGTGCAGGCTGTTAGAGGCCCGAAAGTCCCTTATCTTTCTTGTATGTTCTGGATGGCGGAAAGGATATAAACCGTCGATTTGCTTCTCCTTTGGACCATGGTTCAGGACCTTTTCCGACTCGGCTACTCTTTAGATTATAAAGCCCCTTTGTACTATATCCTTAGCCCAAAGTATTTAATCAACAAAATCTTACCTCCCATCGGTCTTGCATCTTTTTGTAAAATACAGGTGTTAACAGGATTCATTCATCCAAGGAATTTGTGCCAGAAAGAAATTAGTCAAATTCAGCAGACTATGGGAAGAATGTTCTCAAGAAGAAGCACAGATAGCAGCTCGAGAAGAGAAGATGGGTAGTGAAGATCAAGCTCTCACAGTTCACTCCAAGAAAGGCAGAAGAAAACCTCATCACTCCAAAGGTAAGAATCCTCATCATAGAGATAACAACAAAAAGGACCTATCTAGATTAAGATGTTATACATGTGATGAAATAGGACAGTTTGCAAAAGACTGTCCTAAGAACAAGGTCCACTGTCATAAAAGGAAGGGGAACAAAAGAAGACATCACGCTCATGCTGTAGAGGATGATGAACCTTCCAAGAAAAGAACCAGATATGAAAGTGAAGATTCTTCAAGCGAGGATGAATATGTTTTGATCTTCGCTCTCACAGGTAACATTACTCATGGAAGTGATGATTGGCTTATAGACAGTGGGGCTTCCAAACATATGACTAGATTCAAGGAATCCTTTGTGAGACTATCAGAACATGAATCACCTCACAAGGTGAAACTAGGAGATGACTATCAATATCCAATAAAAGGTAGTGGGGAATCTTTCTATAAACTAGACTCTGGAAAGTCTCTAACAATGAAGGAAGTATTGTTTGTGCCAGGACTCAAGAAGAACCTCCTCTCCATATCTGCACTAGATGCAAAAGGAATGAGGGTTGCATTCATAGATGGACAAGTCATCATGTGGCGAAGAGGAAAGACTATCGATGATGCGGTGGTGATTGGAGAACAAGAAGGAGGATTGTACAAATTAAAGGGTCATCTAGAACAAGCATTGGTCCGTGATACAGTAGAGCCAAGTGAACTTTGGCATAGAAGGCTTGCACATGTGCATTACAGAGCACTGCCAATTGTAAGCAAAGCGGTTGAAGGTCTTCCAGAATTCCAAGCAAAACATGATGGGTTCTGCAAAGGATGTGCGAAAGGAAAGAATACAAAGAAGACATTTCCTAGAAGCGAAAGCAAAGCCAAGGGAATCCTAGAAATCATCCACTCTGATGTATGCGGTCCTATGTCATCAAGCTCACTGAGCGGGTATGCATATTATGTTTCTTTTATTGATGATTTTTCTAGGAAGACGTGGGTTTACTTCATGAAGAACAAAGACGAAGTATTCAGCACATTCAAGGAATTCAAAGCCTTGATCGAGAACCTCACTGAAAAGAAGATCAAAACTTTTCGATCAGACAATGGCGGAGAATTCATTTCGAATGAATTCAAAGAGCTATGCAAAGATTCAGGGATTAAGAGGGAGTTGTCCACTCCTTATAATCCACAGCAGAATGGGATTGCAGAACGGAAGAACAGAACTATCATGGAAGCAGCAAGAGCTATGCTTCATGATCAAGATCTTCCTATGCATCTTGTGGTTGAAGCTTCCAGAACAGCAGTGTATGTACAGAACTGTATTCCACATAGAGTACTCGAGAACAAGACTCCCAAAGAAGTCTTCTTCGGCAAGAAACCAGAAGTCAGCCATCTCAGAATATTCGGCTGTCCTGTGTACATACACATTCCAAAAGAGGAGAACAAAATTAGATCCTTCAGGAAAGAAGGGTATATTTGTGGGATACTTTGAAAGCTCGAAGGCTTACAGAATATATTTCCCAGGATACAAGAAGATTGACATCAGCATGGATGTGACATTTGATGAAGGAACAACTTACAACAAGTCCAGAAAGAGACCTGCCGAAGAACCTGAAGAAGCAGAAGCACCCAGAATTCATGATACAACCATGAACGAAGAAACTCAAGAAGAAGATCGAGAATTTGAAGAACCACAAAGAGCTGTAGATCCACCTCTGGAGAAGAATCCTCATAAGAGTAAACCTGCTTGGGTACGAGAACTTATCCAAGGTGCAGAAAGATATGCTGCTGCAGAAGAGAATCATAGAGAAAGAAAGAGGACCAGATCCTGCTCCGGGTATGTAGCATTACTGTGTGATTTCATTGTCCAGTTATGAAGAAGCGGTAGAACGGAAAGAATGGAAGGATGCTATGATCGAAGAATACCAATCGATCATGAAGAATGATGTTTGGGATGTTGTCCCAAGACCAGATGGGAAGTCAGTTGTAACTTCCAAATGGATGTACAAGATCAAACATGCTGCAGATGGTAGCATTGAAAAATATAAAGCAAGATTTGTGGCTCGGGGTTTCTCTCAGAAAGAAGGAATAGATTATGAAGAAACCTTTGCTCCTGTAGCTAGATACAATTCCATTAGATTGGTACTTGCTCTGGCTGTAGTGATGAAATGGAAGATACACTAGATGGATGTCAAGACTGCTTTCTTGAATGGTGTAGTAGAAGAAGAAGTGTATGTAGAACAACCACTCGGTTTTGAAACACATGTCAGAGAGTCTCATGTGTGCAGATTGAAGAAAGCCCTGTATGGTTTGAAACAAGCACCCAGAACCTGGTACGGCAGAATTGACAACTTTCTATCCAGTTTGGGCTTTACCAAGAGTAAAGCAGATTCCAACCTTTACTACAAGGTTGAAGATGGCAACCCAGTGATGCTTCTACTATATGTAGATGATCTATTTGTGACAGGTATGGATGGGTTGATTACTGATACAAAGAGAAAGCTTGCTGCTGAGTTTGAAATGAAGGACTTGGGGATGATGCATTACTTTCTAGGTATGGAGGTGTGGCAGAGTACAGATGGAATCTTCCTTGGACAAGGGAAGTATGCTGTAGAGATCTTGAAGAGGTTTGGGATGATGGACTACAAGGCTATGGCCACACCTATGGCACCGAATCTGAAGCTCTTGAATGATGCTTCATCAGAGTCGGTTGATGCTACGATGTATCGTCAAATGTTTGGGTTTTTGATGTACCTGACGAACACGAGACCAGATATTTGCTTTGCTGTGAACACCTTGAGCCAGTTCTTGACAGATCCGAGACATGTTCACTTGATTGCTGCAAAGCATATTCTGAGGTACCTGAAGGGCACAATTGATTATGGGCTCAAGTACGATGCGAATCAAAAGATTAACCTAGAGGGTTATGTTGATTCAGATTGGGCAGGCAGTGCCATTGATAGGAAGAGCACTTCAGGGTGTTGCTTCAGTATGGGATCAGGTGTGATCTCTTGGTTTAGCAGGAAGCAATCCTATGTGGCACTGAGTACAGTTGAAGCAGAGTATGTCGCAGCTTGTTCAGCTAGTTGTAAGGCAGTATGGCTGAGGAAGCTGCTGTCTGATTTATTTGATCTCCAGTTGGATGCTACTTGTATACATTGTGACAACTAGAGTTGCGTGAAGTTGTCAGAGAATCCAGTGTTCCATGACAAGTCAAAGCATATCGAGATCAAGTATCACTATATCAGGGATATGGTGCAGAGGGGAGCAGTGAAGCTCCAGTATGTTGCGATGGAGGAACAGATAGCTGATGTGTTGACGAAGCCATTAGCCAGGGTGAAGTTCGTGTACTTCAGGGAGAAGCTTGGTGTTCTCTAGATCGAAGTTTCTTCCAAGGAAAAGTGATGAGTCCCATTGCCATTCTGACATGGTGAGAGGATTGGTTCCTTCCATGGTCAGATGTAAGGGTTGAGTCATTCTGTCATGGTGAGAGGATTGGTCCTTCCATGTTAGATATGAGTGCTGGCCGTTCTATCGAGTAGGACAGATGTAAGGGCAATTGCCATTCTGGGAATGGAGGTACCTGGTCACCAAGAAAACTCAGTCTAGGACTAAGAAGCCATTATGATGTGATAGAGGAATGTGTTCCCACTTGATCAGATGTAAGGGCTGAACAATTCTCTCATAGCTAAAGGATTAGGTTCCTTCCATGTCAGATGTGAGTGTTGGCCATTCCGACGAGCAGGTCGGATGTAAGGGCAACTGCCATTTTCTAGGAGAATGGAGGCAATTGGTCAGTTACCAGGTAGCTCAATCGAGGACAGGGGGCCATTCTGATGTGACTGTAGGATTGGTTCCTACAAGATCAGATATGAGTGCAGAGCCCTTCCGTCATTGTGAGCAGGATGTGTTCCCGCCTGGATGGATGTAAGTGCAGAGCCTTTTCATCATTGTGAGTAGGATGTGTTCCCGCCTGGATGGATGCAAGTGCAGAGCCTTTTCATCATTGTGAGCAGGATCTGTTCCCGCCTGGGTGAATGTAAGTACATAAATCTTTCATCATTGTGAGCAAGATGTGTTCCAGCCTGGATGAGAGTCTTTCATCATTGTGAGCAGGATGTGGTTCCATCTTGGATGGAAGAACAAAGATCTTCCATCATTATTGTAGGATGTGGTTCCGGCCTGGATGAAAGTACGAAAATCTTCCATCATTGTGGTAGGATGTGGTTCCAGCCTGAATGGAAGTACAAAACTCTTCCATCATTGTGAGCAGGATGTGGTTCCAGCCTGGATGGAAGAATAGAGATCTTCCATCATTGTGGTAGGATGTGGTTCCAGCCTAGATGGATGTGAGTACTGTGCCTTTCTGACGAGTAGGTCATATATAAGTGCTGAAGAAAGACCTACATGGAGGCTAGGTCTACAACCAACATGAAAAACGACTGGCTCTATAGAACTTCCTGTGACGAGAAGAATCATGAGATAGCACTCGTGATGGTCCAGTTCAAGCGATGATCCAGATCCAGTGATGATGATCTAGCAGTAATGATCCAGATCGAGAGATGATCCAGATCTAGTGACGATGCTTATTGATGATCCAGATCCAGTAATGATTCAGATTCAGTGATGATGTCTAGTGACGATCCAGATCCAGTGACGATGTCCCATGATGATCCAGATCCAGTGACGATGTCCCATGATGATCCAGATCTAAAGATGAAGATGACTTAAAGACGAAGATGACTTGAAGACTAAGAAGACTTGAAGATGCGGATGACGAGATGATCCAGTTGATACAGAGAAGAAGACCAGTGCTGAAAATTGTGTCGAAAGAATACCTTCCTAGTTAAGAGGGAGTGTTGATGTATTTGTAACTTCGGAATGTATTCATCTATGTATCTTATGTATTGTAACCCGATGTTTATTCCGAGATGTATCTATAATGTAATTGAGTCATGTTGTCATGCCCCGATGTTTCGTTCGGGAGGATCAATAATGTAAACAAGTAATGTCAAGTCATCATCGGTAACCCTCCGATTGTCTAAGGGTTAAAGTCCCCGCAGTTCCGGGGCACTAGGGTTATTAGACTCTCCTAGTAGAGGTCGGACCTAGTAGGATTTTAGTCATGTCGGGATTAGTATAAATAGAGAGAAGCTGAAATGCACCAGAGAATTAAATAGTAAATACACGTCTAGAAATTAAACCAGTGAATGTTAAATTGTGCGAGTGCTCTTGGTAAGTTTTAAGGATTTTAACGATGATCTTGCTTAAGGTGTCTAGGAAACCTAACCGAAAATACTTTCAGTGGCTTCGTTCGAAGACATGACGGACCTGTCTGGAATCACAAGCCAGGTGTTCAGAGAACTTAACCAGCGAGTGTCCAGATTGGGTTGCCCAACGCCTACACTTGGAATTTTCCCACTGCCTGAGTATTTATCGAGACAACGCCGGTGCGTTGGTTATGGGGTAAAAGTTTTAATTTGTGTTGTTATTGCGGGCTTAACAAGTCCGTTCACTGTTCTGAGTACGAGCCCAACTCGAAAGTCGGCAGAGCATATTAGGTGAAGGATATCAATGAAGTAAATTAATTAGAGGGAATGTGAGTTGAAAGATTTTATTAAGTAAATTGGTTAAAACCCTCTGACAGAGAGCGCTCTTGACTTTGTCTTATGACAAAAGTTCAAGAGACTTAGCTAAACTATATGCTTGATGCAAGGATATGCAGTGGGAATGCTCTCCGATAGAGAGTGCTCTTGACTTGGATTACGACAAGTTCAAGAGACTTTAGAGATTAATTGATTAACTTATTAAACAATGAAAAGACAAATCTCCAATAGAGAGCACTCTTGATCTACAAAGTGAGGTTCAAGAGATTTCTACTTTAAACAGTTGAATTATTTATGAAAGATACAAAAAACTTAAAAGATGAAGTAATCAACTTAGTTAATGAAACAAAATGGGCTAGTCTAACAATTAGTATTCTAAGAAAGATAATGAGATTCTTCTAATCACAAGCACATCTAATATAATAAGCACATAAAAGATAAGAACACCACAAACCTCCCTAAATGGGGGAGGTTGAGAGTGGGGGCTTAAAAACTCCACTCAAACAAAAGATAAACTTTATTAAGATTTACAATTTGCCTTGGGAATTCAACCCTTGAAAGGACTTTTGAAATAAAGCTAGAAGTCTAACATGAAACCTTATTATTGAACTTTATGTAAAAAGGAGAGTGATTTACTTTTTATTTAAAACCCTTTCTTCAAACTTGCAAAAAGGGCAAAAGAAGAAGATGGAAAAGAGCAAAAAAAAAGGAGGCAAAAGAAGGCTGAAACAAAGGAGAAAGGAGGGGAAAAAGGGAGGAAGAAAAACAGGAAATTGAAAGCAAAAGAAGGGAAGAATAGGGCAACGAACTAGACAATCAATGAGCTGCAAAAAATGGTGAAAATAGGGCAGTGAAGGAAGGGGAAGATGGCTGTCATAAAAATGCAAGAAGAGGGCAACGAAGAAAAATAAGAAGAAATGCACACAACAAGGGGGAAGGATGCCAAATCCAACCTAGAAGAGGGGGGAGAAATCACTCAATAATAAACAAAAGGTGGGATCAACCTCCGAACAAGGTGACCACTAGAAGCACTAGTCCCGAAACCGTTCAGACTAGCTGGATCTATGCAAGGATGCTAGTGGGGAAAGAGAAGTAGCCACAAAATTATGTGGCACTTGGGATCAAATCCCAAGCTTACTTTCTCAGGTCAAAACTAACATATGATACATAGAAATATGACGAAAGAAGAGAGATGTTTAGATCCAACCTAAGAAAAGTAACCAGAAGAAATTGCTTTTGTTTGATGGATGAGGCAAAGAGGCTTATGCTTCTCGACTTTCTTGAAAGAAAATGACTCCTTGTAGAACTTGCAGAATGAATGTTAACCATAAAAGAGCCCCTGTATATCGGACAATACCTGAAAGCAACACAATTTCAAGAGAAAAACATGGATTATACAATATAGTGCTAGATTGTTAGCCTTCAACAATTATACAATCAAATGCTTAAGAATCAACAAAGAAGGGTGCAAAGAAAGGTATCGCTTAACAAGGTGAATCATGACCAACAAAGAGCTTCCGCATTGACCTCCAAAGTCATCAACTTTATTAAATCTTAAGCAAAATGTTACAATGAAAATTCTCCAGAGCTAGGTGTTCAATAACATGACGGACCTATTTGGAATCACAGCTAGGTGTTCAATAACTAAACCAACTGTGTCCAGATTGGGTTGCCCGACGCTTACACTTGGAATTTGCCCACTAGCAGAGTATTTAATCGAGACAATGCTGATGTGTTGGTTACGGGGTAAAAGTTTTAATTAAGTTACTCTTGCAGGGTTAAAGATCTAGTGCTGTTTCTGGGTACTTTGATCTGAGATCGATCAGAGCATACTCCGGCAAGGAGGGGAGGAAGTTAATTAATTAAAGGGAGTGTGAGTTGAATGTTTTATTAAGTCAATTGATTAAACTCTCCGACAGAGAGTGCTCTTGACCTTGTCTTATGACAGAGGTTCAAGAGTCTTATCTGATCTAAACGCCTAATGCAAAGATTATGCAAGACTAAGGATGCTCTCCGATAGAGTGCTCTTGACTTGTGTTTCTGCAAGTTCAAGAGTCTTACTTATTGGTTAATTGAATTAGAAAACAATGCGATGCATGAACGTAAAGCAAAGATGGTTTATTAAGCTCTCCGACAGAGAGCACTCTTGATCCACCTTATGGTGAGATTCAAGAGATTTTGGTTCCTTTTAAGTTGACAATTATATAGAAAGATACCAAAATGCAACAATATTATCTAGCAATTAGTGATTATACTAAAAGAACAACTAGCAATTAGTGGAAATGAAAACTAAGTACTCTTAAGCTGAAACTATGCCAAGAAACATGAAAAGGAAACAAGACACACTTACCCCAAATAAGGGAAGAAAAAAAGATGGGAGACTTGCTCCCACTTAGCCCTTTTATTAATTTTTACAATGATTATTATGCTCAGCTTCTTCTTGAATGAGCAGATGGTGAGAAAGGGAAGAAAGATGAGGGAGATGTTTTGGTCTTTTGCTCTTGCTTGCTCCCTTGTTTGTTTGTAGCCTTTGGGCTCTTCTTCACCCTCCTGAAACTAAGAGCTCTAAACACAAACTTGTTATGATGTTAGTTTATAAAAAATAAATTGAAACTAGATATACAAACTAGATGACAAACAACTACTCAATCCCTACCCAAAAGGAAGAAGAAAAAGAGGAGTAAAAAGCTAAGGAGAGAGAGGTGAAAGAGGGATGAAGAGAGGACAAAAAGAAGGTCAAAGAAGGCTGGAAACAATGGCAAAAAGAGGGTTGCAAACTGAAGAAAGAAGGCTGTAAAAAGTGACGAAGAAGGATGAAAGTAAGGTCCAAAAGATGGCTGCAAAAGAGGACTAAAAGATGGCTGCAAAAAGTGAAGAAAGGGGAAGAAAGAGGGTTGTCCAAAAGGTAAAAAAGAGGGCAAAAGTGGACAGCGAGAGATGGGAAGAAGTGGCTGCAATAAAAAGACAAACAAGGCTGCAAATTACAAATGGGACAGCCAACTGGGGCATAAGGCTTGGTGAATGAATGTTCACTTTAGCCCAACCCTTGCCCTAACCCAAGAATATGAAGATTTTATGAATTTTAAAGGATGAATAATAATGAAAGCAAACACTCAAACCTGTGGCCTTTTGATGACGCTTGGATTCCTTTTGAAAATTTCGGAAGTTGCCCTGGATTCAAGAGGAGAGGATGCACCTGAGCTCAAACTCCTATTCGATTTGATGAGGTAGTCTACACAAATTCAACTCAACACTTGCAAAAATGATAAATTAGATCATGTATGTTTTATCAATTAAAATGAAAAGAGCATATCATATAACTGAATAATCAATGCTACTTTCAATTCCTAATAGCAAAATCATAAAAGATTAAATTGAAATTTCAAATAATCAATCTTACGTGCTTATAGAAGCCTTCTAAAGCATGAACTATTATCCAACCTAAACATGAAAAGAAAGAATTTGAAACATTATCACCTCATTTGCCAAGTATTCATCCACATTAACAAACCATGTATGCCTCCAAAGCCTTAAAATTTTATTCCACGGTTGCAAAAGAAACAAGCATTACAGAGTTTGGACAGAGTTTCTCTACACAAAAATCCATCCGAATAGAGCTAAAGGAGCCTCTATTTATACAATGAGAGAGTGCTAAAACCCTAAAACCAAATCACATAACTTGATCATCCAAAACCTAAAAAGAAGAGTTGGGAGTGAGGGGAGGCCTCCACCTAGGCAAAGCACCCCCACTCCAACCCTAACACTGCAAACCGAGCCAAAATGGAGCCCACACGTGTGATGACGCCCCTGTGAGGAGAGAGGGGCGTGAGCATGAAGAGAGGGGTGTGAGGATGTAGGTGGAGGTATGAGCTAGGTATGGAGCATCCACAACTAGGTATGGAGGAGCCTACTGCCAATAGATCATAAGTGCAAGAGCTAGTTCTGCCTCGATCAAATCATCAAACCAATGAGTACTCTCCATCTCATCCAATTCGGGAGTTTAGCTGGAGATGACAAATCCGTTAACTGAATATAAATTTATTGCTCACTGAATGCTGATTGAAGCTGAGTTATGATAACTCTAATCATCATAAATGCCCAATGAGATGTCATTTAGCCTTTTATTTCGCTGAATTTGGATTAATTTGGAGAGTTTTAATTTTCTCCAAAATAATCAATTTTTAATAAAAACTCCATTTTTTCCCCAAAAATGATTTTTTTTGAGAAAAAGTGCATTATGTGTCCGATTGATGATCTGAAAGTTGGATCTGACTGGCGGGCTGGTCAAGAATGATTTTTTGCTTAAGTTTAGAGCCTTCAGTCACTGAATTTGGGGTTCGGATGACCGACTTATTACAAACGGGATTTTTCCATTTAATTTATGGAAAAATTAATTAAAAAACTTAGGGAAATAATTAAAAATTTAAAAAAATTAAAAATAATTTTTAACCCGTTCAAAAAAAAATTTCGAAAAATTTAAAGGTCCTATTGACTTAGGACAAGACCATGCTCTACTCTAACAATGCCTAATAGTTTTATAACACCCAGTTGGGCTCTAATAACCCCCCAAGGCCCAGAATTCAACATCGGGCATTCCGGCTTTGGAGGAAGCTGGAGAAAACCTCGTCAATTATACTCGGCTATAGGCAAAGCATAATTGTCATGGGCAAAAAAATCCCTGGAATACCTTAGTTGAGATTCTACGTCTCAGGAGACCGAACCACTCAAAAATACCCTACTAGCACATTTTATTACAAACCCCACGGGGCCATGGTCAAAATTACTCAAATGAAAAACTGGCTAGCCAATATTGGCTAAACATGAAGACAGATCAACTGATACACTGGAATCAGACATTGAACATGTCTGTCAACCGACGGCTCCTCAGATAACCCAACTATGGTACAAAAAAGTTGGTAACAATAGGTACAATGGAAATGCTGGTGAAATTATGAAGAATCAAGCGCTAAAAAACCATAATTTCTCTCTTCTTCTTTCCCCTTCTGCAGATTGCTCCAAAGGCCTTCCAAAAATAAGAAAAGAAGCAAAAAAGGCAGCAAAGGAAAGCATTGTAAACAAATTAATAAAGAGCAAGTGGGATTACGACTCCCACACCCCTCTTCCCCCATTTGGGGGAAGCTTGTATCGTCTCCTCATTTTTATGCTTTGTTTCACAATTTGTTAAAAGTAGGATAGAGTAGTATCAATTGTTAGATCTTTGTTTTTCATTAAAGTTAGATAGTTTATTTCTGAAAGGTTCATCATGCATAAAATAGAAAAGAGTAAAAAGTTTCCTTATTTATTCACTTAGCTGGTTTTAATTCTGTTTAGCTTTTTGATATAATATTGCAAAACCCTAAAAATTACCAAAATCTCTTGAATCTCACTATAAGGTGGATCAAGAGTGCTCTCTATCGGAGAGTTGCTTTTTGCTTTCTTTTGATTTCTTACTTACCCCCATGCTTTCCCAATTAGGGCCTAAAAAGCCTGAAAGAGACTCTTGGGTAGTTTAGTTCTTTATTTTTCTTTTAATTTTAATCAATTAATTAATTAAATCTCTTGGACTTGTCATAACCCAAGTCAAGAGCACTCTTTATCGGAGAGCATAGTTAGACTTGCATATTCTTGCATTAGGCATTTAGATTAGCTAAGTGTCTTGAACCTTTGTCATAAGACAAGGTCAAGAGCGCTCTCTGTCGGAGAGTTTTAATTAATCGACTTAATAAAATTTGCAACTCATTCCCTGATAATTAATTAACTTCGTTGTTTCCTTGTCGGAGTATGCTCTGACCGACTTCAAAATCAGAATACCCAGAAACGGCATTAGATTTTTAAGCTTGCAAGAGAATCATAATAAAATTTAAACCCCATAACCAACGCATCGACATTGTAGAGAATTTCCTAAGTTCTTCTTAGTAGAGGCACCGGAACTACCCGCTGTCTAAGCTTCTCAGCTAGCAGCTCAATCTTCACGATACCAGCCTGGGATACTGGGTGGGCCGTCATGTTTTCAACAGATTAAACTTGGAACATTTTCCCGGCTCTTGAAAAACCTTCGTTGACACCATAATCAAGATGACTTAGAATCCTTAAAATATACCAAGAGCACTTGCACAACGTTACATCCACTAGCTTTATTTCAGGAATTGTTTATTTCTTAAGGCTTTGCAGAGCGTTGACTCCATAAAGGCACTAATCTTTTAATTTTTGCGTAATTGTTATATCTGGATCAGTTGTCTTTGGCATCTTTAAATCCTTATCTATGAATGCATCTTTATTTCGCAAAGTCTTGAATTATTGTTTATCTTTTAATTCTTTTGATAGCAACATGGATTGCTTTGTCTTATGTGTCGAATTCATAATAAACAAACACATTAAATCACAATAACTCCTAAACAACACCCATCCGCATCCGTAACCAATTAAAAACACTTTAACAACATTGAGCCATAGAAAACTCTTTGTTAGGGATTACCGCCCTTGGCTTCGTTAGGAGTTAGCTTAAACGGAGGAGCTAGGAGTAGGTGACAGTACCTAGCTCTGTGCTTGCCCCCAAGGTCACACTTCTCCCACTTTCTCAAGTGAAGAGACAGCTTTCGGAAAGTTTATGTTGCTGGTGTGCAATCGGCGGACAACATATAGTACCTTAGACGAATGAATTCTATCATGTACAGACAGATATCCACTATGACAGCACCCCACTTAAAAGTAACACAGAAAAAAAAGAGTCATTAGTTCAACCACAACTAACACTTGCAAGCCTCGAACACCTAACTAACTATATAGATGTGTGTTTGTGTGTGTCACTGTCATACATTTTTGCTGAGGCTGGTAAGAGCAATCTAGATTTTCATTTCATGCCTTGAAATGTCAGTATTTCAAGTACATGGGACTGGAGATTAGATAGGTTTCTATGCTGTTCAATGTCCTAACCCTTTG
>LPNX011063822.1:168925-211771 GCA_001517045.1 Pseudotsuga menziesii
GACTTCTCTGATAATAAAGTCCATGGTGACATCCTTAGAGGAATGACCCATGATGACATATCAAGTTACATTAATTATCCCACGCAGGGGAGCGGACATTTCGTGTACAAAAGGGGCATAATTGCCCTGCTGAATGAAAAATCCCCAGAATTTTTTCATGGTACAAACTGCACAGAATGTACATATTCAATGTACATGAGGTTGCCACCTAGTTGAAATAGGTGGGCAACATCTGGCTCCAACTTGGGGACGTGTGTTCGATCATCGGAGAGCATACGAGAACTCCAGACTCTGCAACCACAAATTCTCACCAATAACCAACATAAGTCCTCATGTAGAAACCAATAAATAATCAATAATGAATAAATGAAATGACTACACAATGATCATACATATATGCACAAATAATTTCAAAGAATGAAATAATACAAAGCTGTTTAAAAGAATGCAAGGAAAACGGTTAGAGATACATTACAGAAAGTGTCCCTTAGGACACTAAGTATTTATCTTTTTGAAGAAAAACCTGATTTGTGGCTCGTTTGACCCTTTCCTGTTTCTTGTGACTTTGATAGTGCTTCACATCTTTGAAAATTTGCCAAAAGTACACACTATCAAAAAACTGCTCATGCCATATTTTATTAACTTCCTTTATTTTGATTCCATCCTTTATATTTTCCGGGAAGCTAACAAAAATAAAATGATCCTTTACACTATGTACACTGTCCACATTCTGAAAAAACACTGATTCATTCTGGCATGCCTCGACTGTCTTTTCTTCTAAAACATTCTGAAAATGATCTGATACTTTACTGACTCGAGGAGAACTTACTAAAGCCTTGGGTGGCTTATCCTTTTGGGCTGGAACCTTTACATTCTCTGCTACAGGAACTGATACCTTTACATTATTGATCCAACCCTCTAAATCTATATTCAAATTATTACTTGAAAATACATTTTGTTTAGGGGTAAGTTCATGGTCACATGTTTCTTTTACTTTGTCCATATTTCTAGTCATGCAAACCATGTCCTTTCTATCTTCTACTGATTCCAACAAATCCTCATTATTGTCAAACACACATTCATAACCAACCATATTAACTTGTTCCATTCTTTCTCTAGCTGCTAACTTTTCCTTTATAATCTGAAAGAAAATGGGACAAGTCCCTTCCTCATGTGAATCATCACAAGCCCTACAGTAAGGGATTACTGGATCATCAAACCAATTGTTTGCTTCCATAGGCTCTGGAGGTCTTTCTTGTTCTTGATAAGGGGGTCCTTTAGGGAGACCCTTTTGCCATCTATCATTTGGCTTATGATTATTACTTTTATCTTTTTCCATGGCAACTATCTTATTATGCATAGATGATAATTGATTAATATAGACTTCTTCCATTTGCTTAATCAATCGGGCGAGCTCTTTGATAGAGTCACCTTGGTGTTCCTGGTTTTCAACTTTCTTAACTTTATCTGACTTTGGAGGACTACCCTTTGAAAACCCAAGAACATTTGATTTTCTCGAAGCTTGCATATTCTTATCTATTTTAATAGCTTTGTCTTGTGCCTCCCTAACATTTGTAGGCTCTTTATCCCTTAGCTGGTATCTCATTTCCCCTTCAAAAGCTTGAACGTAGAAAATTAAGATGGCCTTTTCAGGAGGCTTAATATCTTGAGGGAGACTCTTAACCAATTCATTAAATCTTCTGTTAAATCCTTCCACTGCTTCATTATCTTCCTTATGGCTAGAGTGCAAGGCAGTTAACAAGGAATGGTGATCCCTCTTATCTCCCCATTTATCATTAAAAGCTTCAATGATTCCCCTAAGGTCTTTAAACGTGTTATCATCATGTTCCATAAACCAATCAATGGCCTCTTCCTCTAAGGACAAAACAAAGAGTTTCATCTTCACATCCTCATGGTTGTGTGCCATACACCATCTTGCAATACATAAATTGAAATTTCTGATGTGGGCTTTAGCACTTGTAACATTGTCTCTTTGAAAAGAAGGCAACTTATCTATAGCTTTCTTTGGAACTTCATGAGGGTAACCAACAATTTTAGAAAAATCACATGGTCTATTATAATTATTCATTGTTCAGGTTGGTTTACTTAGATAAACAACAAAGGCATATTAGAAATTGGCTTCTTCTCCAAGATTTGTAAAGATTCTTCAGGGAGCAAGTTTGTTTAACTTCCTCTAAACGCCTTTTTAGGATCTAAGAGGGAGCTAAGCAAACCAAAGGGCTCCAGGTAGAATACCTTACTATATATTTTGAAGTGGAGTCACCACTTGGAGAACAAGTAAACTTCCAATATGGGTAAAATAAAGAAGAAAAAAAAATTAAGGTTATTTCAAAAATTTTATTAACACTTTAAAAACGAATTAAATTGAAGAATAAAAAAATTAGATCGAAAATTATTTAATTAATGTCAAGACCAAGGACAAAAGACTTGTCCCCGGCAACGGCGCCAAAGATGTTGCCGCCTAATTCACACTTTAAGGAATAGGAAAGTCACAACCTGCTATGTGTGTCCTTGGGGGCAAGCGAGAGCTGGGAACCACTGTCACCACAGTCCACAACTCCTCCGTTTAGGCAAGATCCCAACAGAGCCAAGGGGGGAAGTCCCTACGGAAAGACTAAGTTCCAGATTTATTAATTTGTTACAAATTAAAGGGATCTTATTAAGGCTGAAGGCTAATACTTTATACTATCTAAGGAATGGCAAGCATCATGCAAATGCAAAGATTTCCTTTTAATGACAAGCAGACCTTGAGATAAATGAAGACTAGTGCCTATTAGCAAATGGAGTCTATGGATAAATTACAACTTTACAAATTGACAAATGAAATTGAAATGTAAGTTAATTAACCCACAGTTTAGGTGTTATCCCAATCAAACCAGGTTACAATATGGACAAATGAATACTATGAACAACATAAACAATAATGAATGAGCAGTTAAGCAGTATAAACAATATCCACAGTTGTATCAGGTGTTATGAACAGATTGAATATATGGAACAATTATTAAGCTATTACCCAAAAAAGGTTGAAACGAAGTGAATCGATTGTGTTACACAAGATCTACAGATTACTAAACAATGTGATTACTGAATTAAAGATGCCACCACAAGAGTTTGCGAAACTGAAAGGAAATACTTGCAGTGAAATAAAATGTGAAAGTGCTTGCAGTAAAAACCTTGAACAACAAGGCAAAGATAAACAGCAGTGACCTGTGTTTGTAGGACGTTTTGCAATGTCTCTTGTAAATTTTAATAAATTTTATTAGAGGTGAAATCTTTGATTAAGTTTTAGATCCGGTGGTTTGACTACCCCAATCTAGTATTTCTCAAGTCAAAGAAGGAATGCTGGTGCGCTCAACAAAGTGGGAGCAAAGCCCACCCGTAGCTCCCAGGTCAAACCCCAATGCCCTGGTGCTCAACAAGGGGGACGTAGAACGCCTAGAGACCCCCCACGGTCTTCTACCCCAAGTCGCCTCCGAGGTCACTGTTTTTAATCAACAGGAAAAATTACGAGATGAATGCCTATTAAACTAAAACTCCTCTATCCCCTGTCGTATCTCCGAGTACCTCGAAGGGTGATAACTGAGTAGAGGAACAGGGGGTAGTGAAGTTGTTGTTGGTAAATTTTAAGAGTAAATTTTAATCTTGGTGATTAGCATGCAAGGTTAATTTTAAACTATCAACAAGATCAACCAAGCGGTATCCCTTATGGGAGGTGCTGGTACTTGATCTTGGACTGAAAAATAAAGTGAAGATTTGTAGCAGAAAAAAGAGTGTTATTTTATTTAAACTAAACCCCCACTTCTCCTGCTTTTCATACCCAACTTGAAGTCCCTAAAGGGAGATGACAAGTGGATAGAGGATACACCGGATAGGTGGGTTGTATGATTACCTCTTTAACAGAAAATAAAACTTGAAAGGAAAATACAATTAGCCAAAACAGTATCCTAACCACACAACAATCTCTGTGACAAAGATGGTGGTCTGTCACAGAGATAGTGGGTAAACAGAAAATAAAACTAGATTAAACTAACCTCACTTCAATCTGTGTGACAGAGATGGTGGTCTGTAACAGAGATAGGTGGGTAATCAGAAATAAAACTTGCATAAACAGAAATCTAAGCAACTAGTTTCTAAGCTATCTGTAAATTACTCATATACATATTTACAGCAGAGAATACCCCAAAGAGAACTTCTCTTTTGGGGTTTACAATCCTTTATGAGAGAAGAGAAGAAGTGGTTTTTTGGGTCCCTTTTGGACCAAAACTTTTTTCTGGGTTTTTTCTAGGCAATTTCGGGCGGCATAACCCCCTCTTCTGTGCATAAACCTGCAAAAAACCAGCAACTTTACTTGCTGGAAATTACTGCAGAAAACTGGATCGGAAAGTTAGCACAGATTGTTGTAAAACCCAGAAATTTAAAAAAAAACTGAACTTAAAAATTTGGAAAAACTGAAATTTTAGTGGTTAAAATGAACGTTTTTGGGATGAAAATGACATATAAACAGCAGATTTAAAGCTTTATACTAATATATAATGGATGAAAGCCCTAAAACAAGGGTTATATTCACTATACAGTGAATAAAACCCAGTTTTAGGAAGGAAAAAAAAATGGCCGAAATGTATTTTTTGAAAAAAGAAACCCTTGGAGAGATGTCCTTGGCTTGGAAAACCTGTAAATAAACTTATGAAAGAGCTGCAAAATGTAAGCAAAGAGGTGAGTACCCAATAAATCTACCAAAATACTTTGATAAATCTTATTAAAAACTCACAAATGGAAGCAGAAATACTTCTACTTACAAATCCCTCCACAAAATACTTTGTGGAGAGCTATCTAAGCTAATACAAATGCAAATCAAATAAGTATACATACAAATTATCTCACCAAAAGATGCATGAAATGAGAGATCCACACCAATTGTTTGCCTCCAAAGCTTTCTTCTATTATGGCCCAACTAGGGCAAGATTCAATACAACCATGGCAAGAGGCTTGGGCCAAATGCTTGAGAAAATATGAGAGGAGAAGAGGGAATAATTTCAGCATCATAACAATAGCATGAGAGAAGTTGTCAAATGAGGGAGTGAGACCCTCATTATATAGTTGAGGAGCAACCCCAACTATTTGAAAATCAATGGCCAAGATTAGATCTAGATCTAGATTAGATCTCCACCACTAGATCTAGGTTTGTTGACTTTGCAAGCCATCCACCAATCATAAGCAAATGTTCCTTTTCAAATCAACGGTCAAAAAGATAGATCCATGTCACAATAAAGCTTAACCCTTAGATCTAGGGTTTCCATGACTCAAGTGGGGCTCCCTTTTGATTCAAATTTTAATTTTTATCTTTAATTTTTTAATATTTTATAGAATCTTTAATCTTTTATTTTATCTTTTACTTTTTTATTTTTATCTTTTTATTTTTTAATCTTTTAATCTTTCATTTAATCTTTTACTTTTTATTTTTATCTTTTTATTTTTTAATCTTTTAATCTTTTATTTTCAAGTTTTAATCTTATATTTTATCTCTCATTTTTAATTTTTAATTTTTTGTTTTTATCTTTTATTATTATAATTTTTATTTTATCTTTTATTTTAATTTTAATTTTTAATGTTTTATTTTTTATTTTTATCTTTAATATTTTATTTAATTTTTAAACTTTTATTTTTATTTTTATTTTTAAATTTTTATCTTTTTATTTTTTTATCTTTTATTAAGAAAAAAGGGGCACCCCACTTGGGAAATCTTCAACAATTTATTTTGACCATGGCGGTGTTTATTTAAATAAAAATTAACTATGATCAGCCACCTCCCAAACTTAATTACCATGGCCTTATTTGATTTTTTCCTTCAAAATCAAATAATTTAATTTTTCACCCTTGAAATTAAATTAATTTCTTAGGAAAAATACATTGTCTTAACTAAAATTGCTTTAACTTTCTAACCCCTTGTCGGAATGACATGAGACTTGAACCAATGGCTTAGGGGGTGTCATAGCATTTTCATTTGCATTCATAGCCCTTATTACAAAATGCCAAGGTTCAAGAGATTACATTATTATATCAAAACTTAATTAATTAACCACCAAATGGTAAAGTTAATTAATTAGGAAAAAATCAAAATAAAATTAAAATCCTAACGAAATTCCGCAAGACTACAAGATATGGAAAGCATGGTCATGGACAACAACTTGAAACCTTAGCCACCTCATGGGCTTGATTGTCAGAACGCCAATTCACCACTTTGGAGGATTGGTGAGTGAAAAACCCAACCAATTAAAATTGTGAGATAACAAGATTAACTGGAAGGGGAAAAAAAACACTCGGTGAAGAGGACTTCCCTGATAATAAAGTCCATGGTGACATGCATAGAGGAATGACCCATGATGACATATAAAGTTACATTAATTATCCCACGCAGGGGAGCGGACATTTCGTGTACAAAAGGGGCATAATTGCCCCGCTGAATGAAAAATCTCCAGAATTTTTCCATGGTACAAACTGCACAGAATGTACATATTCAATGTACATGAGGTTGCCACCTAGTTGAAATAGGTGGGCAACAGGCACTATATACCATTACTTTACTTTTGCTTGTACATGCTTGCCTTCTTCATGTTAGGTGTTGTCCGCCAATTGCACACCAGTAGCAGAAATCAATTGAAAGTTGTCTCCTCACTTAGGAAAGTGGGAGAAGTGTGACCTTGGAGGCAAGCACAGAGTTAGGTACTGTCACCTACTTCTAGTTCCTCCGTTTAGGCTAACTCCTAACGAAGCCAAGGGGGGTAGTCCCTACAAAAGAATTTTTATGGATCTTAAGTTGTTAAAGTGTTTTTAAAGGTTGTGGATGCGGATGGGTGTTGTTTAGGAGTTTTTATGTTTCGAAGGTGTTTTACTTATTATGAATGTGACACAAGATCAAAGAGAAATCCATGTTGCAACCTAAGTCACCTGGTTCGAGTTCGTGTTCGAATTCGGCGACCTTAAAATTTGGCAAAAATTCAGCACTTCAAATTTTGGCGATAAAAATCGACATAAAATTCGGCATTAAGTTCGAATGACTAAAATATATGGAAATTAAAAAATATATGAAAATTTTCAATAAATTTCTTTATGCTCATTAAACTATGAACATTAATTACATCAACAATGAACATGATAGTCATAGAATCATAGAAATAATGAACATGACAACATTTTAGGGGGAACCTAGATATGAAACTCGCGCTCTCTCTCTTTGTACAACACTATATTTTGTCTCCTTACATTTATTTTGTCTTTCCTTTATAGGATGAAATGCAGCATCAGATGTAATCCTTTCTGTCCCGTAGGCTGGTTTGGATAGTTGGTGTACTGACCATCTTTCTAAATTTCAATTCAAGTCAATTCCGTGTGTGTGTGTTGTGGAAAGGAGACATAATGTTGATGGACTCTAATAAAAGGACAAGAAACTTATAAATGGTGAGCTGCACAAAAGATGGGCTTCCACTTTGGCTAGCTGAAAATGAGGACTGATGGACGAGAAACTCCTTGACATGTCACGGCCAAGCTCCAACCTCCAGCAATGGGAGTGAAGTTTGTCATCTCAGTAATAAATTTATTAATAATGAAACAAACCCCTCTTATCATCAACTCACTTCCTTATCACCATTCTACTTTACACGTTTTATTTTTCTTGCTACATAATACAAGCTTGCCTATTCGATAGGTTTTCGTGATATTGTGGACACGCTTTTCTTCAATGTTTTTGACTTTAATTAACAACAAAGAAAATAGTTTATTGTAAAAAAAACATTTATGATTTATTATGGTACATTGTTATCAATAATTATGTATGTATTAGTCTTTTATAAGAAAATAAAGTTTTATTGCTAGGTCACTGCCTTGACATCCTCTTTTACTAGATTTGTGGTTTTAGATACCTCGTAATTATAAAATATTTTTATAGATTTTATATATTTTGTATTGATTGTTTACCTTTGAATATATAATCATATGCTATTGTTTTATGTTTACCAAATTGAAAAAAATAAATTTAAATTTATTTTAAATATTTTTAATACAATTAAAATTTATTTTCTATTTTTTTTAATGCTTGTATTTTGTACCAATATTTTTTTAACATTGATTTGCATCGTATAAAGAACATCGACCTTTAAAAGAAAACATGTCCTCCAAGGCCTTACATCACTTTGTTTAAATATTCAACTCCAAATCTACATTTTCATGTGCCATTTCATCTAGAACTTTTACGTTGTCTCTTCGTTGTTAAGTTTGAACAAGTAGCCGGCGATAGGAAAAACCCTGCAGGTTGCCGTCCTTTGTCCGCCGCTAAAGAGAAGAGTCCGCCGCGAAAGGAAATCTCCACCTGTCCTCTATCTGTCGTGAAAGAGAAGAGTCTACTCTCTGCAGTTTCTTGGCGATCGATGGATGCAACTGCAAGCGAAAGGGAGGTCTCCACTGTCCGTTGTCCAATGTCTGTGGCCGGCGGCCAGCAACAATGCTGTGCAAAAGTTAAAACACGAAACAAAAACCCGTGAGCTAGGTTTTCCTTTGAAAAACCCTGAACGATTTTCAACACGTTTTTTGGCGTTTTTTATTAAATTCGCCGAATTTATGGCGAATTTAATCGCCTTGAAGTTCGCTGTTATAAAAAATTCGAAAACACGTTTAGGTTCGGCGATTTTCATCGAACAAATTCGGGGTGATCAAAAAATCGGCGATTTTCGAACTTGAAGGCAGAAAATCGCCAAACACGGAGACTTAGGTTGCAACAAGAGATTAAAAGATAAATTTAAATTCTAGACTTCATTTAAGCATTCAGCGATAACAATTATACTAAGCCATAGACAATTGATCAAATAATATAATTATGCAAAACAAAACAAGGACCAGTGCCTTATGGAGTCAATGAAGCTGAAATGCGCTAGAGAATTAAGCATACGTCTAGAAATTAAACCAGTGGATGTTAAATTGTGCGAGTGCTCTTGGAAAGTTTTAAGGATTTTAACGATGATCTTGCTTAGGGTGTCCAGGAAACCTAACCGGAAATACTTTCAGTGGCTCCGTTCGAAGACATGACGGACCTGTCTGGAATCACAAACTAGGTGTTTAGTAACTTAACTAGTGAGTGTCCAGATTGGGTTGCCCGGCGCCCACACTTGGAATTTGCCCACTACCTGAGTATTTATCGAGACAACGCCGGTGCATTGGTTATGGGGTAAAAGTTTTAATTTATGTTGTTATTGCGGTCTTAGCAAGTCCGTTCATCATTCTGAGTACAAGCCCAACTCAAAAGTCGGCAAAGCATACTAGGTGAAGGATATATCAACGAAGTAAATTAATTAGAGGGAATATGAGTTGAAAGATTTTATTAAGTAAATTGATTAAAACCCTCTGATAGAGAGCGCTCTTGACTTTGTCTTATGGCAAAAGTTCAAGAGACTTAGCTAAACTATATGCTTGATGCAAGAATATGCAGTGGGAATGCTCTCCGATAGAGAGTGCTCTTGACTTGGATTACGGCAAGTTCAAGAGACTTTAGTTCTTTGTTAAAAGACAAGCAGCTTGAAATAAGAACCTAAAGATGATGTAGCTCAAATAAACAAAAGATGAAATGACTAAACTAACAATCAGTATCTACTTTGCAAAAATTGAAACTACTCTAAGTACTTGAAATAAATTTAAGCTAAGAACAAAAAACACTCTTCCCCAAATGGGGAAGAAAAACCAACTATGGGAGGCCTTATCCCACTTAGCATTGTTTTATTAATGAAGTACACATGCCTTGGGAATTTAACCCTTGTAAGGACTTTTGAGAACTAACTTAAGTATAAATGAAAAAACTCTTATGAGTTTGTACAAAGGAGAATAACTTCTTTTTGGTTTTGGATCCTTGTCTTTGGATCTAGTTCTGCTTGCTCCTTCTTGCTTGGTTTTGCTTTTAGTTCACCTCTGGATAAGAGCTCTAAACAAGGACTAGTAAGAGTGTTAGGAAACCAAATTTAACTTGTGATTCAAAAAAATTAAATGGATAGGAAGACAAGTGCCTTATGAGATGAAACAAACGACCAAAACAATGGAATGAGACCCAAAATCAAAACTTGGAAAGGACCAGGCAAGCTCACCGATTTTTATGTAAAATGCACGATTTTTGACGAAACGACTTGAGACTTTTTGCGAATTTAAAATTAAAGATTTTTTTTAGGCTAATTTCCAGAATCTGGAAAATAGCAGAAAATTGTAGAAAATCAGTAAAAAACGCCAAGTACAAAATTGCACATTTTTCGAGAAAAAGTCAAAAAAATAAGAAGTACAATTTTTGAAAAAAATTTCGAGAAATTTTCTGATTTTTAGGCTAATTTCCAGAATTGAAAAAAAAAACAGAAAAATGTCAAAAATCAGCCAAAAAACAATAAGCTTGAAATGGCATGTTTTTCGAGAAAAAAGTACAAAAAAACTTGAAAAATTAATTTTTTGGAAAATTTTCAAAAATTTTCTGATTTTTTTTATGAATTTCCAGAATTGAAAATTAATGAAAAACACAAAAACCAGCAAGCCTAAAAGTGGAAAATTTGTACGTTTTTCGAGAAAACTCATGCACGTTTTCCAAGGCAAAAAGAAAGATGGATTTACAAACTTGAAATAAGACTAGGATCTTAGATCTAGTAAAAGTTAAAGATTTGAAAAATAGTAGATCTAATCTCAATAAATAGATAAAAGTATGAATCTTTGATCTACTTAGCCAATCATAATGCAAGATCTAGAAATGTGAATGGATTGAGAATACTTGCACTACTTGAAAGAGATATTACTTCACATAGGATGAAGACACAATGCCAAAATCCCATCAAATGACCTCCAAAGTCTCAATATTTTATTAACAAAAGAAACTTACAAAATCCAACAGAGTTTCTATGCCAAACTTTCCATCCGAATAGAGCTAAAGAAGCCTCTATTTATACAATGAGATCAAGCTAAAACCCTAAAACCAAATCACATAACCTGACCGGCTCGGTCACATAACTGAGAGCCCAGACCTAAAATGAAGAGCTGGGGGTGAGGGGAGGCCTCCACCTAGGCAAGGCGCCCCCACTCCAACCCTAACCACTGCAAACAACCCATAATTGAACCCACACCTGTGGATGACGCCCCCATGCTGAAGAGGGGCGTGAGTGATGAAGGGAGACGTGAGCTGGTAGGTGAGGCCATACCTTAGGTATGGAGGAGTCATTGCTAGGTCTAGAGAGGCCACTGCTGCTGTAATCTTCAGTCTTTACGTTGATTAAATCATCAAACCAATGAGTGCTCTCCATTTCATCCAATTCGGGAGTTTAGCTGGAGATGACAAATTCGTTAACTGATTATAACTTTATTGCTCACTGAATGCTGACTGAAGCTAAGTTATGATAACTCCAATCATCATAAATGCCCATTGAGATGTCATTTAGCCTTTTATTTCACTGAATTTTGATTAATTTGGAGAGTTTTAATTTTCTCTAAAATAATCATTTTTTCCTCGGAAATGACTTTTTTGAGAAAAAGAGCGTTATGTGTCTGATTGATGATCTGAAAGTTGGATCTGACTCACTGGTTGATCAAGAATGATTTTTGGCTTAAGGTTAGAGCCTTCAATCACTGAAAACGGGGTTCGGATGACTGACTTATTACAAACGGGTTTTTTCCTATTAATTTATGGAAAAATTAATAAAAAACTTAGGGAAATAATTAAAAACAAAAAATAAAAATAAAAAAGATTTTAACCCGTCTGAAAAAAAAAATTTCGGAAAATTTTTAAAGGTCCTATTGACTTAGGATAAGACCATGCTCTATTCTAACAATGCCTAGTAGGTTTATAAACACTTAGTTGGGCTCTAATAACTCCCCAAGGGCCAGAATTCAAAATTGGGCATTCCAGCTTTGGAGGAAGCGAGAGAAGACCTCGTCATTTATACTCGGCTATAGGCAAATGTCAAGGGAAAAAAACTCCTTGGAATACCTTAGTTGAGATTCTACGTCTTAGGAGACCGAACCACTCAAAATACCCTACTAGCACATTTTATTACAAACCCCGCGGGGCCATGGTCAAATTTATTCAAATGAAAAACTGGTTAGCCAATATTGGCTAGACATGAAGACGGATCAACTAATACACTGGAATCAAACATTGGTCATGTTTGTCAACCGGCGGCTCCTCAGGTAATCCAACTAAGTGCAAAATAGTGGATAACACTAGGCATACCAGGCTAGCTAGATATTCCTTTTGTCTACTTTGTCCAGGCTAGGCATAACACCTTTCTTACGAGCATGCCAAGCAGAGATAGGGGGTGGATTGTGAAGCAGCAAACTGATACGATAATTTAACTAAGTAGTTTAAACAACAAAGCTAGAGGTTCGCTGAGAATGAGTGGAGATGCCCTAGCTAGAAGCCTCCATGCTAGGGCATATTCCAGACTGAGATCTGTTTTTCGTTCTTAAACCAACGAAAGCATAAGGAGCAGCTCCACATTGAAGTGTTGTGTCTAATGAAATGAAGTTGAACTCTTTTATATCCTTGGAGTCACTTGTAAGTGGACCAAAACTCAAAAAGAATAAAATAATAACATTTTATTTTTTTACCTTTGACTTTTACCTTTAGTGGTACTGAAAGTCCTTTTTTGACTTTTGCCTTTAGCCTTCTTCAAGTGCCCTACGGTCCAAAGGTCCTTATGTATTTTTGACTTTTACCTTAAGCCTTCTTCAAGTGTCCTGTGGTCCAAAGCTTCTTATGTATTTTTGACTTTTACCTTTAACCTTCTTCAAGTGCCCTGTGGTCCAAATGTCCTTATGTATTTTTGACTTTTACCTTTAGCCTTCTTCAAGTGTCCTGTGGTCCAAACAAGTGGTCACAGGGGTCCTTCCCCACTCAAAGTACATCATCATAAATAGAGAGAATTACTAATGCTTTTATCTCACACTCCTTGTGCCACCAAGATCAGGTACTAGGTGTCTTTACTAGGGTTAACTAATCCCTAGAGAGGATCACAAAGCCCACAGATTGAGGGAAGAAGTGCCTCACATGTCCAGACCTAGTCTAAGACTTACAATGATGTCCTAGTAACTAGCCAGGTGCCTTAGCTCTAGGTTGCATCATTTGACTCAAGGTCAAATACTTGCTAACTAACCAAGCGCCTCCATTCTCCCGGGGAATGGTCCTTTTCCCTAGGATGAGTCCCTAGTCCTGGATTGGTTCAACAGGTACCTCCATTCAAAGAATGGCTACTCAGTTCTAGACTGAGTTCTCCCAGTGCTGGACTGGTTCCAGATCCTGGTCCGTGACCAGATGTCCCCATTCAAGAAGAATGGCTACTCAGCTGAAGGTTGAGTTCCCCCAGTGCTAGACTGGTTCCACATCTTGGTCTATGACTAGATGTCCCCATTCAAGAAGAATAGCTACTCAGCTCAAGGTTGAGTCCCCCCAGTGCTAGACTGGTTCCACATCCTGGTCCATGACTAGATGTCCCCATTCAAGAAGAATGGATACTCAACTCAAGGCTGAGTTCCCCCAGTGCTAGACTGGTTCCACATCTTGGTCCTTGACCAGATGCCCCATTTAGAAGAATGGCTACTCAGCTGAAGGTTGAGTTCCCCCCATTGCTAGATTGGTTCCACATCCTGGTCCTTAACCAAATGTCCCCATTCTCCAAGAGAATGGCTCTCAATGCTGCACATGAAAATCAACACTCCCTCTTAGCAATAGAGGTATCCTCTGCCATGCCAAGTTTGTCATGAAAGTACACGAACTTCGTTGTTTTCAGAGGCTTGGTCAGGATATCTGCAATCTGTTCATCTGTACGAATGTACTGCAACTTTAGAGTGCCTCTCTGAACTAGGTCTCTCTAAACTAGGTCTCTGATGAAATGATACTTCATTTCAATGTGTTTCGGTCTATCATGAAACACCAGAGCAGACCAGATTATCATAATGCAACTCAGATTATCATAATGGATAATCGTTGAGTCACCGAACAAACCAGAGAGGAGTTTCTTGGGCCAAACTGCTTTCTTGCAGGCATCACTTGCAGCAATATACTTTGCTTCCGCTGTACTCTGAGCTATGGAGCCCTGTTTCCTGCTGGACCAAGAGATCATTGCAGATCTCATACTAAAACACTAACTAGAGGTACTTTTCCGGTCTACATCATTGCCAACCCAATCTGAGTAACGGATATCTCATCTCGTGTGTACATGATACATCAGGGATCCAAACACGCTCATGGACTTGCAGTCCTGCATTCCAAAACACAGTACAAAATCAACAACACACTTCCCTTGTGTTAGGAAGATCTTGCCTGCCTTTTGCCAGATCTTAAGGCCAAGATCCTTCATTTCAAATTCAGAGGTGAGCTCTCTTTGACATTGAGCTATCAACTATTCCTCTCCAGTAAGGAACAAGTCATCCACATACAAGACTTGGATCAAGATAAGGTTGTAAACAATTTGTTGGCTTGCTACTTCTTTGTATGTGGAAGTTTCAACATTGATAAGTTGACTCATAAGGCCTGAATACTTCTGTGGCCTTATGCTTTCTCTGAAAGTCTTGGGAAGAGCTTTATGCTTCTCAGCTTCTTGTACCGTTTCTCGGTACCTGGCAGATCTCCTTTCGGAAGGAGGGGCCTCAAGTAGTTCTTCTGGCAGACTTTCAGGCACCTCAGGTACGTCTGGAATTTGAGTTTCAAATTCTTCTTCCTCCCTGTGAACTTTTGAATTTGGGATCTCAGAAGGGGGTTCTTCAACTTCCTTTGGAAGTTCTCTTTTTATTCCTGCTTCTCGACAAAGGTCATCAACCTCACGCTTACCTCCGTTATTTGACCTCAGTATACGGATGTGTAATCTTGTCTGATTTTCAACCAGAACCTTGAACTCTTTGATCTTGTCAAAAGTTTCACTCTTGGCTTTGAGAAGGTAAATCCAAGATTTCCAAGAATGATTATCTATGAATAAAACATAGTACAAGCACCCACTCAAGGAGGGTGAACAAATAGGCCCACAAATGTCAGAGTGAATCAAATCCAATAATCCTTTAGGTCTATTCTGGTTTCTGGAGAAGGATTTCTTAGGGTTCTTACCTAGAGCACAACCTTTGCAAATATCTTCATGTTTGGAAGACATCTCTAGCATTACTTGTAACCATCTTCTGTAGGCCTGGAAGAGTTGTATAGTGGAGGTGTCCAGACCTCTGATGCCACAACTCACATGGGTCAACTGTGTGATGAACCAAGGCTTGTGTGGATTTTTCAGAAGCCTTATAAAGACCTCCCTCTCGAACCCCAATCTGTACAGCTGAGCTTAGCTTCTCATTCTTTTCCCATAGTAGGACCTTCTTGTCCATGAAAAGAACTTTGTAGCCCTTGTCTTCTAATCCAGCAACAAAGAGAAGGTTTTTCTTCAAACCAGGAACATAAGGAACATCATCAATATGTAAAACCGTACCTAAATCAAGTTGAAGTCAGGTTGAGCCAACTCCTTCAATCTTGTAAGTGGAGTCATCTCCAAGTTCGACTTGAGTTGTGAACTTCTTCTTTCTGTAGCTGGTGAGTGCTCCACGATTACCTATCATATGTCCAGAGACACCACTATCTACTAACCAAGAATTAGTACTATCATTGATGGATCCAGAAAGAGTAGAGATCAGGTAATATTCCCATCTAGGTTCATCATCTTCGGTAGCCTTGGCATTCTTCTTCTTTTTGGATTCTTCTTCTTCTGCAATAGAAGCTTGGAATCTTCTTTTGAACTTCCTCTTGGGATGTGTTGTCCGCCGATTGCACACCAGCAGCAGAAATCAATTGAAAGCTGTCTCCTCACTTGAGAAAGTGGGAGAGGTGTGACCTTGGGGGCAAGCACAGAGCTAGGTACTGTCACCTACTCCTGGCTCCTCCGTTTAGGCTAATTCTTAACGAAGCCAAAGGGGGTAGTCCCTAACAAAGAGTTTTCTATGGCTCAATGTTTAAGTTAAGTTTTAGATGTTTTGGATGCGGATGGATGTTGTTTAGGAGTTGTTATGATGAAATATGTTTGTTTATTATGAATTCTAAACACAAGACAAAGCAATCCACGTTGCTATCACAAGAATTAAAAGATAGACAATAATTTGAGAACTCACAAAATGATAAAGCATTCATAGATATAACTTATAATCAAAACATCCAATGGACAAATGGCACAAATTATCAATAGTGCGTAAAAGATAGAACCAGTGCCTATGGAATCAACTTATCAGAGATGCTTCGAGTGTAAATATGATGTGAATTCAAAAATGATGCCAGTGAATGTTAGGTTTTGCAAGTGCTCTTGGTAGGTTTTAAAAGTTTTTCATTGGTGATCTTTGCTTACGGTAGCTGGATGTCCTAACCGGAAATACCTTCAGTGGCTTCGTTCGAAGACATGACAGACCTGTCTGGGATCACAGGTAAGTGTTCAATAACTTAACTACCTGTGTCCAGATTGGGTAGCCCGGTGCCTGTTGCCCACCTATTTCGACTAGGTGGCAACTCCCTGTACATGAAGATGTACATGATTGTACAAGTTGCACCTTGGAAAAATCTGAAGATTTTTCACTCCTGCAGGGCTATTGCCACTTTGTAAAACGAAATGTCCGCTCCTCTGCGTGGGAAAATTAATGTAATTTTATGTGCTAGTGTGGGTCATATGATACGGATGCCACACCATGGAACTGGCTGTTAGAGAAGTCCCCTCATCGAGTGTTTTTTCCTTTCCAATTGATCTTGTTGCGTAAATGAGTTTAATCGGTTTGGTTTTCACTCAAAATCCTCCAAAGTGGTGACGGGCGTTCTACCAGTCAAGTCCATGAGGTGGCTAAGGCTTCAAAGTGTGATTCATGACCATGCTAGACATTTGTATAGAGTCTTGCGGAGTTTCGTTGTGTTGTTGTATTTATATTTATTTTTTCTGGTTAATTAATTTCACCCCTTGGTGATTAATTAACTCAGTTTTTGATGTAATAATGTAAATTGCTCAAGCATGGCGTTTTGTAATAAGGGCTATGAATGCAAAGTTAATTGTTATGAAACCCCCTAAGCCACTGCTTCGAGTCCCATGTCATTCTGATGAGTGGTTGAGGAGATAGACCATTTTTCTCTAAGCAAGGTCTATTTTTCCTAGGGAATTAATTAATTTCCTTGAGTCAAAAATTCACATTTTTTGATTTTGAAGTAAAAAATCAAAAAATCACCATGGTAACTTGGTTTGGGGGTTCCTAAGCCTAGGAAAATTTATTCCAAAGTTTTCCACCCCCCCATGGCCAGGATATAAATTTTTTAATTTATTTTTAATTTTTCCTAAGTCAAAATTGGAAAAAATTTTAAAATTAAATTAAAAATTTTAAATCTAAGGTGAATTTAAATTTAGCGTAAGTCTAAAGGTTAAATAATGTTTTGGAGCAAAGCCAAGTTAGAGGTGGTCCAAGTTTAAAACCTCCATTTTGGTGGGGCGCTTGCATAAAAGGAGAAAACCCTAACTAAAGGAGGCGCTACATCAAAGTAGAAGGGTGTCATATCATATGAAGACTCCACTAAATTTAAATAGGGCGCAGCCATTAATAGAGGGGCGCATGCATGATGGAGAGTCCCCACTAAACATGGAGGTGGGCGCTACTTTGTGGAGGGCGCATGCTAAATGGAGGCGCTAGCCAAAAGGAGGAGCGCTACCCATAAATAGTGGAGCGCTAGTATCAAGAGAGGCGCCATTATTTAGTGGAGGCGCCACCAAATAAAGATGGATCACCATTTTAAAGGGGCGCTAAAGCATTTAGAAGGGGCACTACAATGGAGATGGGCGCTAGCTATTTTGGGCCCACGTTTTACATGAATTTTGGGAGAGCGCCATACTTGGAGGAGCCGCCATATTTGGAGATACTCCATCATCTTAGAGGGGCGCCTAGCCTAAGGGCCCAGCTAAAACCTAAAAGCAAGATCTAAGGGTGAGATTAAGTCAAAAACCTAGATCTAAAGGTGAGAATGCTTTAAGACATAGATCAAGCTTCTAAGCCGTTGCTTAAAAATTAATCCAAGGGTGTGGATTAATTGAGAAGAATGGAATGTCAAATACCTAGATCTAGTGGTGGAGATTAAACCCTAGATCTAGATCTAATCTCAGCCATTGAGCTTCAAAGGGTTGGGGTTTTGCCTCAACTATATAATGAGGGTCTCACTCCCTCATTAGGGAGGATCTCTCATGCTATTGTTATGCTGCCGGAAATTTCTTCTTACTCTCTCATATTTTCTTGCTACACTATTGTATTGAAGCTTTGCCCTAATTGGGCCATTTAATTGAAGAATTCTTTGGAGGGATACTGTGCTACAATATTTTCATGATCCAAATCTTTGTAAGGTAACTTGTATTTTTCTAGTTTGCATTTTGTATTATTCTAGTTAGCTCTCCACAAAGTGTTTTGTGGAGAGATTAGAGAGTAAAAGTGCTTTTGTTTTCTTTTGTGAATGATCTAACATCTTCTTTCAAAGTATTTTGCAGGAACTGTTAGATATTCATCACTAGGATTACGATTTTTGCAGACATAGATTTATTTGTAGGTTGTCCAAGCAAGGAGATCTCTCCAAGAATCTCATTCCGGCAAATTTTAAATTCGGCCATTGACTTCCAGCCTTCCTGAAAAATGGTTTTATTCACTGTATAGTGAATATAACTGTTGTTTTAGGCTCCCAACCTATTATATATTAGTTTAGCCTTTTATTTCTGCTATTTAAAGACTGTTTAGGTGGCTGGAAACTCATTTTCCAGCCCTTTAAATCTATTATTTCTGCCATATTTCACATTCAGATTTTTCTGTAAATTTGTAAATTTTGTACTAATTTTTTCTAATAAAATTTTTAGTGTTTTCTGTGATTTCCAGCGAAGAATAGCTTGCTGGTTTATGACAGGTTATGCACAAGTGAAGGAGATTTGATGCCCGAGTAGGCCCAGGATTTCCTCAAACTTCAACCGTTTCAAAAGGGGTTCAAACCCTCAACTCTCTCTCTCAATTTTTTCTGATTTATTGTAAATCCCAACGAGAGTTTCTCTTGGGGTATTCTTCAAAGCTTATAAGCATTTGTAATCCATAAGTAGATAGATTAGGAAGTAGGATAATAGTTGTTTCAAATTTCTGTTTATGCAATTTCATTTTTGTTTAAAAGTAATCATACAACCCATTAAACATGTGTATCCTCTATCCGCTTGTCATCTCCCTTTAGGGACTTCAAGCTGGATATGAAAAACAGGGGAAGTGGGGGCTTAGGTAATTAAAATAACTTTATTTTCTTGTACTACAATCAAACATTTTATTTTCTAAGTCCAAGATCAAATACCGGCACCTCCCATAAGGGATACAGCTTGGTTGATCTTGTTGATCGCTTTAAAATAAACATTGCATGCTAATCACCCAGATAAAATTTACTCCTAAAACATACCAACAATAACTTCCCACATCCTGCTCCTCTACTCAGTTATCACCCTTTGGGGTACTCTGAGATACGACCAGGGGACTGGGAAGTCTTAGTTTAATAGGCATCTATCTAGTAATTGTCTGGTTGATTAAAAACAGTGACCTTGGAGGCGACTTGGGGTAGTAGACCGTGGGGGGTCTCTAGGCGCTTTGACGTCCTCCTTGTTGAGCACCAGGCCATTGGGGTTTGACCTGTGAGCTACGGGTGGGCTTTGCTCCCACTTTGTTGAGCACAACAGCACTCCCTCTTCGACTTGAGAAAAACTAGATCGGGGTAGTCACACCACCGGTTCTAAAACTTAAATCCAAGAAGAAAAACTTTAATAAAATCAACTAAAATAAACCAAGAGACATTTCAAAACCGGTTCTACAACACTCTCGTATTTCAAGCACTCTTTCACTCCAACATTGCACTACAATTTTTACTTCCAGCACTTTACTTTTCAGTTACATCTATTTACTTTCAATTCTGCAAATGGTTATGTGGTGAATGCTTAACTATTTAAAGTTTTTCCATTTTTAAATTTACCGTTGGTTTAATAAACTTCACTCACAACGTTTTTCTACCATATTGTAAATCTGGTTCATTGTCCATATTGGTAAATCATCTATACATTGTTTAAAGTTTTATTTCCTTACTGTTTATAATTATATTGTTTATTCATTTATTTCATTGTTAAACACCGAAGCTATAGTTTAATCACAGATTAAATCTCAATTTTATTTGTAAAGTTTATAAAGCCGTAACCTATCTTTTGACCCCATTATTTAGGCACTGGTTTAAGGTAAAAGGTTGACTGTCATTTAAATCTTGCATATTGCATTAGTCTGATTGTCATCTCTCAGAACCTTAGCCTCAGTTTAAATAAAAGATCCCTTTAATTAAATTATAATTAATTAATAAATCTGGAACTTAGCTTTCCTATAGGGACTACCCCCCTTGGCTCTGTTGGGATCTTGCCTAAACGGAGGAGTTGTGGATTGTGGTGACAGTGGTCCCCAGCCCTCACTTGCCCCCAAGGACACACATAGCAGGTTGTGACTTTCCTGCATCTTAAAGTGTGAATTAGGCGGCAACATCTTTGGCGCCGTTGCCGGGGACAAGTCATTTGTCCTTGGTCTGACTTAATTAATTAATTTATTATTTTGAATTCTTTAATTCTTTAAACCGTTAATAAAATTCTTTAATTAATTTTAATAACTTATTTACCCATATTAGAGCTATCTTTTTCTCCAAGTGGCGACTCCACTTTCAAATATAGTAAGGTATTCTACCCGCAGCCATTCAGGTGCTCTACTCAACTCCCTCGCCGAGCCTGAAAGGGTATATAGGAGGAGGTTGAGTAGGCTCGCTCCCCGTAGACTCCTTGCAAATCTTGGAGAAGAGGCTATCTCTGATATCCATTTGTTGTTTGCCCAAAACAACCAATCCTCACAAATGGATGATCTATGCATGCCATGTGATTTTTCTAACATCATTGGTTATCCTCATGATTTGCCAGATAAAGCTATAGAAAAGTTACCCTCCTTTCAAGGTAATAATGCCGTCAGTGCCAAGTCTCACATCACCAAGTTCAACCAATGTCTTGCCAAGTGGTGTCATGCTCATAACTATGAGGATGTCAGGATGAAGCTGTTTATTTTATCTTTAGAAGATGATGCTATGGAATGGTTTCAAGATCAGAATGATAATGAATTCAAAACTCTCAAAACAATCATTGAAGCTTTCGATGATAGATGGGGTGATAGAAGAGATAACCATTTCCTGTTGGCAGCCTTGCATACTAGTCAAAAGCAAGAAAATGAGACCATGGATGAATTTAATAAAAGATTTAATGACTTAGTAAAAAGTTTACCTACAGACATCAAGCCCAAATAAGCATCTCTCTTGATTTATTACATCCAAGCATTTGAAGGGGAAATGAAATATCAGATAAGGGATAAGGAACCTACAGATCTTAAGGATGCACAAGAAAAGGCTATCAAGATAGATAAGAACATGCAAGCTGCTGGTAAATCTAATATTCCTGGGTTTTCAAGGGGTAGTTCTTCAAAGACTAATGAAGTAAAAATGATTAAGTTTGAAAACCAGGAACCTCAAGGTGACTCCATAGATAAGCTCACCCAACTGATTAAGCAAATGGAATTGAATCATGCTAATCAGCTAGCTGCCATGCAGGAAAACCAGACAGCCTTACAAAACAAGGTAGTTTCTTTGGAAAGAAACAGAGGAAATAATTTCCATCCAAACAAGCCAAATGATAGGTGGCAAAACCAAAGACGACCTCCACCTCAAGATCAAAGGCCCCCTAATCCTCTAGAATCTACCAATGCGGTGGACCATCAAGCTATTCCGTATTGTAGGCCTTGTGGGGACTTTCATGAAGAAAACACTTGTCAGGTCTTTTTACAAATCATAAATGATAAAATGAATGAACAAGTGAATATGTGTGGGCAGAAGTATGATCCTGGCATGTATGAATGGATAAGTCTAGCTGAGAATAGTCAAAGTGTTGAATCAATAAATGAAGTAGCCGAAGCAGCTTTTGGCCCTAAGCCTAGTGAGCAGCAAGTGTCAGATTTCTCTAGGTATAGAAGAATGACTTACCAGAGAAATGGTAAGAAAAATCAGAGTCAAGAAAAGACTCCAACCAACATTCCTAAGGTACCTCCTCCCCCTCCTATTCAAATTGCTCCTAATACACAATTAAACATTGATCTAGGAGGATGGTTAAATAATTCTAAGATGTTGGTTCCTGTAGCAGAACTTATGAAGATCCCTTCTCAAAAGGGGAAATTACTCAAAGCTATAGAGGAACCTTGTCAGAATGATGTTGATAAAGCCATAGCCTATAATGATGCACCTGTTATTCTTTAGAGCATGGACAAAGGAAATGAAAAGAACCAGCCTTTCTTCCTCTCGTTGTTAGTAAACAATCATCTTCTACACAACTGCATGTTAGATTCAGGGTCTAGTTCAAATGTAATGACTAAAACAGTTTTGGAACAATTAAATCTAAGGATCTCAAGGCCTTATCATAACATTTGTGCAATGGACAGTAAGAAGATTGAAGTGTGTGGTTTAATTAAAGGTTTACAAGTACACTTAGCAGCTTTTCCAGACATTCAAATAGAAATGGACATAATAGTGATAGATGTCCCAGATGCTTGGGGTATGTATAGAGGTAGTCCAAGTTTAAAACCTCTATTTTGGTGGGGCGCTTGCACAAGAAGGAGAAAACCTTGACTAAAGGAGGCGCTATATCAAAGTAGAAGGGCGTCATATCATATGAAGACTCCACCAATTTAACTAGGGCGCAACCATTAATAGAGGGGCGCATGCATGATTGAGAGTTCCCACTATTTTAGAGAAGGCGCTATTTATTTTAATGGAGGCGCTACTCATTAGAGAAGGGGCGCTACTATATGGAGATACAACCAAAATGGAGGTGGGCGCTAAATTTAAAGGAGGACCCACGTCCAAATGAAGACGCCCCCAAATATGGTGAAGGCGCTAGCTAAAGAGGAGCGCTAGCCAAAATAGAGATGGGCGCTCATATATTTAGAGGAGCGCTAGCTTAAAGGAGGGCGCTACCCAGGTTAATGAAGGGCGCTAGTTAAAGATGATGCGCTAGATTTGGAGGACGTCCAGCCAAAGATAGAGGGGGGCACCTATGCTATTGGGCCCACTCTATTTCTATTTTCATTTTATAACCTAAAAGCTCATCTAAGGGTGAGTTTTAAATCAAAAACCTAGATCTAAGGGTAAATATTACCTGGACATGAATTAAACATTATGGCCTTTGATTAAAAATTAATCAAAGGGTGTGGATTAATTGAAAAAAAAATAAAAAATCAAATACCTAGATCTAGTGGTAGAGATTAAACCCTAGATCTAGATCTAATCTCAACCATTTATCTTCAATAGGTTGGGGTTTGCTTCAACTATTTAATGAGGGTCTCACTCCCTCATTAGATATGATCATTCATGCTATTGTTATGCTGCCGAAAATTTCTTCCTCTCATATTTTCTTGCTACACTTTGTATTGAAAGCTTTGCCCTAGTTGGGCCATTTAATAAAAATTTCTTTGGAGGGACACTATGCTGCAAATTTTTTCATGATCTACTACTCTCGAGGTAACTTGTGTATTGTTCTAGTTTTGCATTATTGTACTAGTCTAGTTAGCTCTCCACAAAGTATTTTGTGGAGAGATTAGAGAGTAAAAGTGCTTTTGCTTTCTTTTCTCAATGATCTAACATTGTCTTTCAAAGTATTTTGTAGGAAGTGTTAGATATTCTCCACTAGCCTTACGATAGTTTGCAGATCTAGATTTTTTTTGTAGGTTGACTAATTAAGGAGACCTCTCCAAAGGCTTCATTCCGGCATATTTTAAATTCGGCCATCTACTTTCAGCCTTCCTGAAAAGGGGTTGTATTCACTGTATAGTGAATATAACTTTTGTTTTAGGGCCCCAACCTATTATATATTAGTTAGGGCTTATATTTCTACTGTTTAAACACTGTTTAGGTGGCTGGAAACTCATTTTCCAGCCCTCTAAATCTCATATTTCATCAAAATTTTACATTCAGATTTTTTATGTAAATTTGTAAATTTTGTACTAATGTTTTAACAACAAACTTTTAGTGTTTTCTGTGATTTCCAGCGAAGAATAGCTCGCTGGTTTATGACGGGTTTTGCACAAGTGAAGGAGATTTGATGCCCGAATAGGCCCAGGATCTCTTCAAACTCCAACCGTTTCAAAAGGGGTTCAAACCCTTAACCCTCTCTTTCATATTTTTCTGATTTATTGTAAACCCCAACGAGAGTCTCTTGGGGTATTCTGTAAAGTTTTATAAGCATTTGTAATCCATAAGTAGATAGATTAGGAAGTAGAGTAGGAAGTAGGATAATAGTTGTTTCAAGTTTCTTTTATTGCAATTTCATTTTTGTTTTAAAGTAATCATACAACCCATTAAACCTGTGTATCGTCTATTCGCTTGTCATCTCCCTTTAGGGACTTCAAGCCGAATATGAAAAACAGGGGAAGTGGGGGCTTAGGTAATTAAGATAACTTGCTTTTCTTGTATCACAATCAAACATTTTTATTTTACAAGTCCAAGATCAAATACCGGCACCTCCCATAAGGGATACAGCTTGGTTGATCTTGTTGATCGCTTTAAAATAAACCTTGCATGTTAATCATCCAGATAAAATTTAATCTTAAAACTTACCAACAACAACTTCCCACATCATGCTCCTCTACTCGGTTATCACCCTCTGGGGTACTCCGAGATACGACCAGGGGACAGGGAAGTCTTAGTTTTATAGGCATCCATCTAGCCATTTGACCTCAGGAAGCTAGAAGGGGTAGTAGACCGTGGGTGGTCTCTAGGCGCTTCGACGTCCTCCTTGTTGAGCACCGGGGCATTGGGGATTGACCTGTGAGCTATGGGTGGGCTTTGTTCCCACTTTGTTGAGCGCAACAGCATTCCTTCTTTTACTGGAGAAGTTCTAGATCGGGGTAGTCACACCACCGATTCTGAAACTTAATCCAAGAAGAAAAACTTTAATAAAATCAACTAAAATAAACCAAGAGACATTTCAAAACCAGTTCTACAACATTTTCCATTTTTAGCATTCTTTCGCTCCAACATTGCACTACAATTTTTACTTCCAGCTCTTTACTTCTCAGTTACATCTATTTACTTTCAATTCTGCAAATGATCATGTGGTGAATGTTAACTGCTTAAAATCTTTTCATACTTTAAATTTATTGCTGGTTCAATAATCTTCATTCTTAACAATTTTCTGCCATTTTGTAAATCTGTTTCGTTGTGCATACATTTGTTTTATTTCATTACTGTTTATAACTATATTGTTTATTCATATATTTCATTATTAAACACCGAAGCTATAGTTTAATCGCAGATTAAAATCTCAATTTTATTTGTAAAGTTCATAAAGACACAATCTATCTTTAGACTCCATTGTAATAGGCACTGGTCTTGTTTTATATAAGGTCTTAGCCTCTTTCTTATTAAACGATCCCTTTAATTAATCAGTGATTAATTAATAAACCTGGAACTTAGTTTTCCCATAGGGACTACCCCCCTTGGCTTTGTTGGGATCTTGCCTAAACGGAGGAGTTGTGGACTGTGGTGACAGTGGTCCCCAGCTCTCACTTGTCCCCAAGGACACACATAGCAAGTTGTGACTCTCCTGCTTCTTAAAGTGTGAATTAGGCGGCAACAAACCCCAACGAGAGTTTCTCTTGGGGTATTCTTCAAAGCTTATAAGCATTTGTAATCCATAAGTAGATATATTAGGAAGTAGAGTAGGAAGTAGGATAATAGTTGTTTCAAATTTCTGTTTATGCAATTTCATTTTTATTTAAAAGTAATCATACAACCCATTAAACCTGTGTATTCTTTATTTGCTTGTCATCTCCTTTTAGGGACTTCAAGCTGGATATGAAAAACAAGGGAAGTGGGGGCTTAGGTAATTAAAATAACTTTATTTTCTTGTACTACAATCAAACATTTTATTTTCCAAGTCCAAGATCAAATACCGGCACCTCCCATAAGGGATACAGCTCGGTTGATCTTGTTGATCGCTTTAAAATAAACATTGCATGCTAATCACCCAGATAAAATTTACTCCTAAAACTTACCAACAATAACTTCCCACATCTTGCTCCTCTACTCTGTTATCACCCTTCGGGGTACTCCGAGATACGACCAGGGGACTGGGAAGTCTTAGTTTAATAGGCATCCATCTAGTAATTGTTTGGTTGATTAAAAACAGTGACCTTGGAGGCGACTTGGGGTAGTAGACCGTGGGGGGTCTCTAGGCGCTTTGACGTCCTCCTTGTTGAGCACCAGGCCATTGGGGTTTGACCTGTGTGCTACGGGTGGGCTTTGCTCCCACTTTGTTGAGCGCAACAGCACTCCCTCTTCGACTTGATAATAATTAGATCAGGGTAGTCACACCACCGGTTCTAAAACTTAAATCCAAGAGAAAAAACTTTAATAAAATCAACTAAAATAAACCAAGAGACATTTCAAAACCGGTTCTACAACACTCTCCTATTTCAAGCACTCTTTCACTCCAACATTGCACTACAATTTTTACTTCCAGCACTTTAATTTTCAGTTACATCTATTTACTTTCAATTCTGCAAATGGTTATGTGGTGAATGCTTAACTGCTTAAAGTTTTTCCATTTTTAAATTTACTGTTGGTTTAATAAACTTCACTCACAGCGTTTTTCTACCATATTGTAAATATGGTTCATTGTCCATATTGGTAAATCATCTATACATTGTTTAAAGTTTTATTTCCTTACTGTTTATAATTATATCGTTTATTCATTTATTTCATTGTTAAACACCGAAGCTATAGTTTAATCACAGATTAAATCTCAATTTTATTTGTAAAGTTTATAAAGCCGTAACCTATCTTTTGACCCCATTATTTAGGCACTGGTTTAAAGTAAAAGGTTGAGTGTCATTTAAATCTTGCATATTGCATCAGTCTGATTGTCATCTCTCAGAACCTTAGCCTCAGTTTAAATAAAAGATCCCTTTAATTAAATTATAATTAATTAATAAATCTGGAACTTAGCTTTCCTATAGGGACTACCTCCCTTGGCTTTGTTGGGATCTTGCCTAAACGGAGGAGTTGTGGACTGTGGTGACAGTGGTCCCCAGCTCTTACTTGCCCCCAAGGACACACATAGCAGGTTGTGACTTTCCTGCATCTTAAAGTGTGAATTAGGCGGCAACAGTGCCCACACTTGGAATTTGCCCACATGCCTCGGTATTTAAACGAAACAACGCCAGTGCGTTGGTTATGGGGAAAAAAATTTAATTAAGTTACTCTTGTAGGGTTTAAAGATCCAATGTCGTTTCTGGGTATTTTAATCTAGGATCGGTCAGAGCATACTCCGACAAGAAGGGAAGAGAGTTAATTAATTGAAGGGTGTGTGTTTTGAAGGTTTTATTAGGTTAATTAATTAGACTCTCCGACAGAGAGCGCTCTTGACCTTGTCTTATGACGAAGGTTCAAGAGTCTTACCTAATCTATATGAGATTAATGCAAGGATAATGCAATGCTAGAGATGCTCTCCGATAGAGAGTGTTCTTGACTTTGTTTCTGCAAGTTCAAGAGTCTTAGGAATTAATTGATTAAACAAGCACAAGATGAAATTGGTTGATTAAACTCTCCGATAGAGAGCACTCTTGATCCACCATATGGTGAGACTCAAGAGATTTAAGCAAGCGATTTACTTAGAAAGATAAACAATTAGAACCTGAAGTAATCAACTCATTCAATGCATTAGATGTGATAGATTATCAATTAAAATTCTAAGAAAAATATGTAATTATAATGAAGACAAAAACCATCTAGCCTAAGAATGTAAAAGATGGACACAACACAATCCTCCCCAAATGGGGGAGGATGAGAGTGGGGACTTAAAAACCCCACTCAAACAAAAGATCTTTATTAAAATTTATACAATGTGCCTTAAGGATTTTAATCCTTGAAAGGGGTGTTCAGATGAAAGCAAAACAAATCTACTAATATTATAACTTGTAAAAAGGAGAGTGCCTTTACTTTTACTTGAAGATCTTTCTGAAACTTTTCTCGAACTTTGCAAAAAGGGAAAAGAAGAAGTTTGAATGAGAGAAAAAAGAGCAAGGCAAAGAAGACTAAAAATAAAAGAAGATGAAGGAGAGAAGGCAAGAAAACAAAAGAAGGTCAAAACCAAAGAAAGGGAGGAATAGGGCAGCCAACTATGAAGCTAAAGGAGGACTGAAATTGAAGAAAACAGGGCAACGAAAGAGAAAACAAATGGCTGTCATAAAAAATACAAAACAGGACAGCGAACAAAAAGTGGAAGAAAAGGCCAATAACAAGGTTGAAGAAGGCCCAAAAAATTAGGGCAAAAAGAGGCAAAAAAAGAAAGAAGACTAGGGCACACTAGGGCTGTCCAAAATGAAGAAATAAGGTGGTAAATGAGAGAAGAAATGGGGCAGCGATGAAGAAGAGGTAATAAAGCGCAAAACAAAGTAACCTGTAGAAAGGGGATTAAGGAGAGGAAGAAGGAAGGTTTTTTGCAGCTGATTTCTTTGACTTATTACAAGTTTTCCCGCTTAACCTGTCATAGATAGAGAAAAAACCAGTGAGCTATTTACCTGCAAAATGATGGGTTAAAAAATAGAATATACTACAAAAATACACCTAGCATTTGAGCAAAATATAGGAACCTTGTGTCGCTTCAAATACTAACTAGATCTAAGAGAAAGAACACTTCCTAGATCTAGAAATGGAAGCAAGTAGATGCAAAAGATTTACTTCATAGATCAAGATACTACTTGCAAATAGAAAGGTAATAAAAGATTTTGTTTTTAGGGGTGAATATAAGAGATGGAACCACTTGGATCTTTGAATCTTGGAGGCCACGTGGATCTCAATCAGTATGCAGCTGCTAGAAACTTGTGTTTGACTCCGAGAAAAGGAGATGCAACTTAGCTCAACCTTTTACTCGGTGCAATGGAGTGATTTGCAATCAAAAGACTTGTATGCTTGCCAAAAAGGGGGATTAGAACATGTACTATTTACTAATCTGAATAAAAAAAGCATGAGATATAACTGAATATGACAATGCTCTTATAGATTTCCAAAAGTAAATAAGTAAGTAGGTAACTTGAAACTACAAATATCTACTCTTATGTGCTTATATAAGCCCTGTAAAGCATTTTAAAATTCCCATAGATTAGCAAACAAAGGAGAATTAAAAATTTTATCACCTCATTAATCACAGCACATGAATCGAGAATCCACACCACATGAGTCTCCAAAGCCTTTCTTTATTCAAAATGGTTGCATAAGAGCAACAAATATTACAATAATTCACCAGAGGTTCTTTGCATCAATCATCCACCCGAATAGAGCTAAAGGAGCCTCTATTTATACAATGAGAGAGTGCTAAAACCCTAAAACTAGATTACATAACCTAACTGGCCTAGACATCAAACGGAGAACCCAAACCTAAAAATCAAGAGCTGGGAGTGAGGGGAGGCCTCCACCTAGGCCAGGCGCCCCCAGTCCAACCCTAGCCACTGAAATCAACCATCAACTGAGCCCACACGTGTGGAAGGCGCAACCAGGCTGAGGAGGGGCGTGAGTTGTGAAGGAGGTGTCTGGTGATGTAGGTAAACCACCTTTTAGGTTTGGCAGAAGCCCTTGCTAGGTTTGGGAAGGCCACCGATGGTGCAAGCCTTAGTCTTCACCTCAATCAAATCATCGGACCAATGAATGCTCTCCATCTCATTTTTAGCGGGAGATGATATGTATGCTAACTGATAATAAATTAATTGCTCACGTAAAGCTGACTGAAGTTGAGTTATGACAACTAAGTTTTAATTTTCTCCAAAATAATCATTTTTTCCTCAAAACTGACTTTTTTGAGAAAAAATGCATTATGTGTCCGATTGATGATCTGAAAGTTGGCTCTGTCTAGATGGCCGATCAAGAATGATTTTTGGCTTAAGGTTAGAGCCTTCAATCACTGAATTCAGAGTCTGGATGACCAATTTATTACAAATGGGTTTTTTCCATTTAATTTATGGAAAAATTAACACAAAAAACTTAGGAAAATAATTTAAACATTTAAAAATTTTAAAAATAATTTTTTCCCCGTTTGAAAAAGATTTTTTTCGAAATTTTTTTTAATGTCCAGATGACTTAGGACATGACCATGCTCTACCTAAATAATGCCTAGTAGGTTTATAACACTCAGTTGGGCTCTAATACCACCCCAAGGCCCAGAATTCAACATCGAGCATTTCAGCTTTGGAGGAAGCAGGAGAAAACCTCGTCAATTATACTCGGCTGAAGGAAAAGCATAATTGTCAGGGGCAAAAAACTCCCCGGAATACCTTAATTGAGATTCTACGTCTCAGGAGACCGAACCACTCAAAAATACCCTACTAGCACATTTTATTACAAACCCCGCAGGGCCATGGTCAAAATTATTCAAATCAAAAACTGGCTAGCCAAAATTGGCTAGACATGAAGACGGATCAACTGATACACTGGAATCAGACTTTGAACAAGTCTGTCAATCGGTGGCTCCTCAGGTAACCCAACTATGGTACAAATAAGTGGATAACATCTGGCTCCAACTACGGGACGTGTGCTTGATTTAGTCTCGTATGCAAGGAGAGCATACGAGAACCCCAGAATCTCTAGTTTCCATATTCTGTAAAAACATCTCAACTTGACAAGAAAACCTTAGTAGCACAAGTTTTATGAAAAAGAGCCAATGATCCAAAAGTTGCTTTATTCAAAGAAAAAACTTCACTAAAAAATTTATTTATTTCTAAGTACATAAAGAAAATGCTAAAGTAAACGCTCACTTTAAGGAGCCTATTTTCCTACTCTAAGCATGATACACAAAAGGTTAGGTGTAATCATAAATCCAATGTAACCACTTAAGCATTTTATTAATGTAAAAAGATTTTGCCTTGTCTTTGGTTACTAGCCAAAGTAAGGACACAATTTCCAGAAAATGCAAACCTGCATGATGATCCAGAATGGGCGGGCTGGATGGAGACTCATAGGCATGAATAATGTCGTCAAACTTCTTCCCAAACTGGTAGGTGGTCGCGCAGGTTGCTTCTACCCATGACTGGATAGCACTGATATACAAATTGAGATGATGCGGCAGGTCGACTACTCCATCATGTTGATCATCAAGGCTTATCAAATAATAACTCGTTGTATAAGCCCCAAGCTGCTCCAAAACATAAGGAGCATCTATATGTGAAGATGATGGTTGAGAAAAAACTTCAACTAGTTGTATCCCATCTGACTCTTCACCGCACTGCTTCTCCAAGTCCTTATTACAGATACTCAGATACAATTCCGACTGATCATAGGAAAACTGCAACTGCTCTTCTTTACAACTTTCATAATTCTCAGAATAACAACTCCCCTTGCTATACACATCATAGATGAGATTCTCAAAAATATTTTCAAAAGTATCATAGGTTGGATTTTCAATAAAATTCCAATAGCCATCATCGCCATCTATGTCGAATATGAGAGATGCCTCATCACTGGTATCAAGTCCCTGGCTACACTCTTCATTTTGCTCAAAACAATCTTCTTCAAAAAGTTGGGTTTCAAAGATATCACAGGGGATCCAACTTTCCAAATGTTTGTCATCAAGTGGAAAGCATGGAGGACCCTCATCACATGAAACTTCTAAGATTGGATTTTCAATTAAAGTCTCGTAGTTGTCATCCATCTGAGAAGAAAGGGATTCTTCGTCACTTTTATCACCTCTCTGGCTATATCCCTCCTTATGATCATAGTCATCTTCTTCAGAAAACAGGTCACAAGGTAGTAAACCTTTCAAACTATCATCATTATGCTCATTTGTAGGATTAGTTCCAAAGTTTTTAGTGAGGTGATCCAATTGTTGATTATAATCTTCGACTTGACCCCGAGTTTCTGTGGTGATAGGATGGAGTTGTCCAACTGTGTTATTGTACTCAGGCTCTCTTGAATATTGTTTTGCCTCTCTCCAACTTTCTCCGGAAATATCATGCATGTCATCTACATAGTTTATGTACTCAGGCTCGCTTGATGATGCTTTAGGATCACAACCCTCTGGAAAACCATGCTCCTGAATATAGCATGCATAATAGCAGGAAGATTCTTCATGAAGGTCTTCACATGCCCTACAAAATGGTGTGTAAGTTTCAACCATGTTAACAACCTCTAACTGATGAGGAGGCCTTTGTTCATGGTTGGGATTTCTTCTTTGCCATGTTGGTTTTGCAGGGAAGGTTCTAGGAGGTGGTGGAGGTTGAGTTCTTTCAACAGTTATGACCTGATTCTGAACCTCTTCAATTTGTGCTAAGTGTTTCTATTCTGCTTCCTCCATATTTTTCTTCATCTCCCTTTTCATTTCAATCATTTATTTTTCGTAGGCATCTTTCATAGCTGCTAAAGGAGCCTTGTCTTTAGGTTTATTAATTTTCAAAGGAGTTGAAGACCTTGAATAACCCTGGAGGTTAGATTCACCAGATGACTGCATATTTTTATCAATTTTTACGGTCAAACCCTAAGCTAGAAGTAAAATAGCCGGCTCCTTGTCTCTAATCTGGTACTGGATCTTGCCACTTAATGCTTCAAAGTAATCGTCCAAAACAGAAGCTGCAGGAGGAGCATGAGTGGCAGGGATGGAATTTGACAACTCTGTGAACCAATTGTTGAACTCATCCATGGTTTCTGTATCAGACTTCTTCATACTAGTCAAGGTTGCCACTAGATGTCTAGATTCCTTCTTGTTACCAAATTTTTTGAGGAAAGCAGATTTGAAATCAACTATGGTAGTGAAAGAGTTGTTCGGCAAGTTGTCATACTAGTTTCCAGCCTTACCATCCAAAGATAGAGCAAAAAGTGTCATGTATGCATCTTCATGTTTGCCAGTACCCTGGACATAGGCACCACAGTGTTTTGAAAAATATCTGAGACGTTGCTCAACAGAGGTAGAGGCATCAGTGCCTGTGAAAGTGAGAAGCTTATCAATAGCTTTTTCGGGAATGTCATGAGGCTGACCTGCTAACTGAGTAAAATTGAGTTGAGTAAAAAACTCACCCATTGTGTTAGGAAAACAGTTATTGTTTTGAAAATTTTCTAAGTTTTCTAGAAATAAAAGAAGGATGTCTGAAATAGACTCAGATCCAAGTTTTGCAAGGATCCTACGAGAAGCTAGTTTGTTCAGTCTCCTCCTATAGACTTTTTCAGGGTCAGGGATGAAATTGAACAAACCTTTAGAGTTTCTTCTAGTCGAATATCTTGAGGTGTTAACTGACAGTGGAGTCACCAGGTGGATTCAAGTCTAATTCCTGAGAGTGATTGGACTAAAAATCTACCAAAAAAGGGAAAAAGGGTAAAAACTAAAAGAAACAAAGGTTGTCCAGGAACAAAAAGATTTGTCCTCGGCAACGGCGCCAAAAGATGTTGTCCGTCGATTGCACATCAGCAACAGAAATCAATTGAAAGTTGTCTCCTCACTTGAGAAAGTGGGAGAGGTGTGACCTTGGGGGCAAGCACAGAGCTAGGTACTGTCACCTACTCCTAGCTCCTCCGTTTAGGCTAACTCCTAACGAAGCCAAGGGGGGCAGTCCCTAACAAAGAGTTTTCTATGGCTCAATGTTTAAGTTAAGTTTTAGATGCGGATGGGTGTTGTTTAGGAGTTGTTATGATGAAATATGTTTGTTTATTATGAATTCTAAACACAAAGACAAAGCAATCCACATTGCTATCTCAAGAATTAAAAGATAGACAATAATTTGAGAACTCACGAAATGATAAAGCATTCACAGATATAACTTGTAATCAAAACATCCAATGGACAAATGGCCCAGATTATCAATAGTGCGTAAAAGATAGAACCGGTGCCTATGGAATCAACTTATCAGAGATGCTTCGAATGTAAATATGATGTGAATCCAAAAATGATGCCACTGAATGTTAGGTTTTGCAAGTGCTCTTGGTAGGTTTTAAAAGTTTTTTATTGGTGATTTTTGCTTACGGTAGCTGGATGTCCTAACCGGAAATACCTTCAGTGGCTCCATTCAAAGACATGACGGACCTGTCTGGGATCACAGGTAACTGTTCAATAACTTAACTACCTGTGCCTAGATTGGGTAGCCCGACGCCCACACTTGGAATTTGCCCACATGCCTTGGTATTTAAACGGAACAACGCTGATGCGTTGGTTATAGGGAAAAAGTTTTAATTAAGTTACTTTTGCAGGGTTTAAAAATCCAGTGTCGTTTCTGGGTATTCCGATCTGGGATCGGTCATACTCCGGCAAGGAGGGAAGAGAGTTAATTAATTGAAGCGATGTATGTGTTGAAGGTTTTATTAGGTTAATTAATTAGACTCTCCGATAGAGAGTGCTCTTGACCTTGTCTTATGATGAAGGTTCAAGAGTCTTATCTAATCTATATGAGACTAATGCAAGGATAACGCAATGCTAGAGATGCTCTCCGATAAAGAGTGTTCTTGACTTGTGTTTCTGCAAGTTCAAGAGTCTTACTTAGGAATTAATTGATTAAACAAGTACAAGATGAAATTGGTTGATTAAACTCTCTGATAGAGAGCACTCTTGATCCACTTTATGGTGAGATTCAAGAGATTTAAGCAAGTGATTTACTTAGAAAGATAAACAATTAGAACCTGAAGTAATCAACTCATTCAATGCATTAGATGTGATAGATTATCAATTAAAATTCTAAGAAAAAGATGTAATTATAATGAGGACAAAAAACATCTAACCTAATAATGTAAAAGATGGACACAACACAATCCTCCCAAAATGGGGGAGGATGAGAGTGGGGACTTAAAAACCCCACTCAAACAAAAGATCTTTATTAAAATTTATACAATGTGCCTTAAGGATTTTAATCCTTGAAAGGGGTTTTCAGATGAAAGCAAAACAACTCTACTAATATTATAACTTGTAAAAAGGAGAGTGCCTTTACTTTTACTTAAAAATCTTTCTGAAACTTTTCTCGAACTTTGCAAAAAGGGAAAAGAAGAAGTTTGAATGAGAGAAAAAAGAGCAAGGCAAAGAAGGCTGAAAATAAAAGAAGATGAGGGAGAGAAGGCAAGAAAACAAGAGAGGGTCAAAACCAAAGAAAGGGAGGAATAGGGCAGCCAACTATGAAGCTAAAGGAGGACTGAAATTGAAGAAAACGGGGTAGCGAAAGAGAAAACAAATGGCTATCATAAAAAATACAAAACAGGACAGCGAACAAAAAGTGGAAGAAAATCCCAATAACAAGGTTGAAGAAGGCCCAAAAAACTAGGGCAAAAAGAGACAAAAAAGGAAAAAAGACTAGGGCACACTAGGGCTGTCCAAAATGAATAAATAAGGTGGTAAATGAGAAAACAAACGGGGCAGCAATGAAGAAGAGGTAATAAAGCGCAAAACAAAGTAACCTGTAGAAAGGGGATTAAGGAGAGGAAGAAGGAAGGTTTTTTGCAGCTGATTTCTTTGATTTATTACAAGTTTTCCCGCTTAACCTGTCATAGAGAGAGAAAAAACCAGCGAGCTATTTACCTGCAAAATGATGGGTTAAACAATAAAATATACTACAAAAATACACCTACCATTTGAGCAAAATATAGCTTCAAATACTAACTAGATCTAAGAGAAAGAACACTTCCTAGATCTAGAAATGGAAGCAAGTAGATGCAAAAGATTTACTTTATAGATCAAGATACTACTTGCAAATAGAAAGGTAATGAAAGATTTTGTTTTTAGGGGTGAATATAAGAGATGGAACCACTTGGATCTTTGAATCTTTGAGGCCACCTGGATCTCAATTAGTATGCAGCTGCTAGGAGATGCAACTTAGCTCAACCTTTTACTCGATGCAATGGAGTGATCTACAATCAAAAGACTTGTATGCTTGCCAAAAAGGGGGATTAGAACATGTACTATTTACTAATCTGAATAAAAAAAGCATGAGATATAACTGAATAAGACAATGCTCTGATAGATTTCCGAAAGTAAATAAGTAAGTAGATAACTTGAAAGTACAAATATCCACTGTTATGTGCTTATATAAGCCCTCTAAAGCATTTATAAATACCCACAGATTAGCAAACAAAGGAGAAATTAAAATTGTATCACCTCATTAATCATAGCACATGAATCGAGAATCCACACCACATGAGCCTCCAAAGCCTCTCCTTATTCAAAATGGTTGCATAAGAGAAACAAGTATTACAATAATTCACCAGAGGTTATTTGCATCAATTATCCACCCGAATAGAGCTAAAGGAGCCTCTATTTATACAATGAGAGAGTGCTAAAACCCTAAAACTAGATTACATAACCTAACCGACCTGGACACCAAACGGAGAACCCAAACCTAAAAATCAAGAGCTGGGAGTGAGGGGAGGCCTCCACCTAGGCAAGGCGCCCCCACTCCAACCCTAGCCACTGAAATCAACCATCAACTGAGCCCACACGTGTGGAAGGCGCAACCAGGCTGAGGAGGGGCGTGAGCTGTGAAGGAGGTGTCTGACGTGATGTGGGTAAACCACCTTTTAGGTTTGGCAGAAGTCCTTGCTAGGTTTGGGAAGGCCACTGATGGTGCAAGCCTTAGTCTGCACCTCGATCAAATCATCGAACCAATGAATGCTCTCCATCTCATTTTTTGCTGGAGATGACATGTCTGCTAACTGATAATAAATTAATTGCTCACTTAATGTTGACTGAAGCTAAGTTATGACAACTCCAAACATCATAAGTGCTCTATGAGATGTCATTTAGCCTTTTATTTCGTTGAATTTGGATTAATTTGGAGAGTTTTAATTTTCTCCAAAATAATCATTTTTTAATAAAAATTCATTTTTTCCTCAAAACTGACTTTTTTGAGAAAAAATGCATTATGTGTCCGATTGATGATCCGAAAGTTGGTTCTGACTGGCTGGCCGATCAAGAATGATTTTTGGCGTAAGGTTAGAGCCTTCAATCACTGAATTCGGAGTCCGGATGACCGATTTATTACAAATGGGTTTTTTCCATTTAATTTATGGAAAAATTAACTCAAAAAACTTAGGAAAATAATTTAAAATTTAAAAAATAATTTTTTCCCCGTTCGAAAAAGATTTTTTTCGAATTTTTTTAATATGTCCAGATGACTTAGGACATGACCATGCTCTACCTAAATAATGCCTAATAGGTTTATAATACTCAGGTGGGCTCTAATAACCCCCCAAGGACCAGAATTCAACATCGGGCATTCCAGCTTTGGAGGAAGCGAGAGAAAAGCTCGTTAATTATACTCGGCTGAAGGCAGAGCATAATTGTCAGGGGTAAAAAACTCCCTGGAATACCTTATTTGAGATTCTATGTCTTAGGAGACCAAACCACTCAAAAATACCCTACTAACATATTTTATTACAAACCCCGCGGGGCCATAGTCAAAATTATTCAAATAAAAGACTGGCTAATCAATATTGGCTAGACATGAAGATGGATCAACTGATACACTGGAATCAGACTTTGAACAAGTCTGTCAACCGGCGGCTCCTCAGGTAACCCAACTATGGTACAAATAAGTGGATAACAGGATGCCTGCAATCCTTAGCAAGGTGCCCAATCTTATGACAATTATAGCATTCCAAATTTGAAACATCAATGTGTTTACCTTGTGGTTTCTTTCCCTTCTTTTTTTGAGAGGAGGGTGTTGTTCGTCGATTGCACACCAGCAATAGAAATCAATTGAAAGTTGTCTCCTCACTTAGGGAAGTGGGGAGAGGTGTGACCTTGGGGGCAAGCACAGAGCTAGGTACTGTCACCTACTCCTAGCTCCTTCGTTTAGGCTAACTCCTAACAAAGCCAAGGGGGGTAGTCCCTACAAAAGAGTTTCTATGGCTCTTGAGTTGTTTAAAGTATTCTCAAGGGTTGTGGATGCGGATGGGTGTTGTTTAAGAGTTATTATGATTTGAAGGTGTTATACCTGTTATAAATGTGATACAAAATTAAAGAGCAATCCACGTTGCAACAAGAGATTGAAAGATAAGTTTAAATTCTAGACTTCAATTAAACATTCAGTTATAGCAATTTATAACAAACCATAGACGATCAAATAATGTAATTATGCAAATTAAAACAAGGAGCAATGCCTTATGGAGTCAATGAAGCTGAAATGCGCCAGAGAATTAAACACACGTCTAGAAATTAAACCAGTGAATGTTAGATTGTGTGAGTGTTTTTTGTAAATTTTAAGTATTTTAAAGATGATCTTGCTTAAGGTGTCTAGGAAACCTAATCGGAAATACTTTCAGTGGCTCCATTCGAAGACATGACGGACCTGTCTGGAATCACAAGCTAGGTGTTAAGAGAACTTAACCAGCGAGTGTCCAGATTGGGTTGCTCGGCGCCCACACTTGGAATTTGCCCACTACCTGAGTATTTATCGAGACAACGTCGGTGCGTTGGTTATGGGGTGAAAGTTTTATTATGTTATCACTTGCAAAATCAACAAATCCGATCACCGTTCTGAGTACGAGTCCAACTTTTCAGGGTTGGCAGAGCATACTAGGTGAGGGATAGCAACGAGGTAAATTTTAAGTGGGGAAATGTGAATTGGAAAGATTTTATTATTAGGAGCACACAGTTCAACTCTCCGACAGAGAGCGTTTTTGACTTCATCTTATGACGGAAGTTCAAGAGACTTTAACTAAACTATATGCTTGATGCAAGGATAATGCAATGGGAATGCTCTTCGACAGAGAGTGCTTTTGACTTGTGTTATTGCAAGTTCAAGAGACTTTAGTTCTTTGTTAAAAGACAAGCAGCTTGAAATAAGAACCTAAAGATGATGTAACTCAAATAAACAAAAGATGAGATGACTAAACTAACAATTAGTATCTACTTTGCAAAAATTGAAACTACTCTAAGTACTTGAAATAAATCTAAGCTAAGAACAAAAAAATCACTCTTCCCCAAATGGGGAAGAAAAACCAAGTATGGGAGGCCTTATCCCACTTAGCGTTGTTTTATTAATAAAGTACACATGCCTTGGGAATTTAACCCTTGTAAGGACTTTTGAGAACTAACTTAAGTAAAAATGAAAAAAATCTTATGAATTTGTACAAAGGAGAATGGCTTCTTTTTTGTTTTGGATCCTTGTCTTTGGATCTAGTTCTGCTTGCTCCTTTTTGCTTGGTTTTGCTTTTAGTTCACCTGTGGATAAGAGCTCTAAACAAGGACTAGTAAGAGTGTTCGGAAACCAAATTTAACTTGTGATTCGAAAAAATTAAGTGGATGGGAAGACAAGTGCCTTATGAGATGAAACAAAAGATCAAGACAATGGAATGAGACCCAAAATCAAAACTTGGAAAGGACCAAGCAAGCTCACCAATTTTTATGTAAAATGCACGATTTTTGACGAAACGACTTAAGACTTTTTGCGAATTTAAATTTAAAGATTTTTTAACATTTTAGGCTAATTTCCAGAATCTGGAAAATAGCAAAAAAATGCAGAAAATCAGTAAAAAACAGCAAGTACAAAATTCCATGTTTTTCGAGAAAAAAGTTGAAAAATTAAAAAATAAAATTTTTGAAAAAATTTCGAAACGTTTTCTGATTTTTTTGCTAATTTCAAGAATTGAAAAATAGCAGAAAAATGTCAAAAATTAGCCAAAAAACAACAAGCTTGAAATGGCAGGTTTTTCGAGGAAAAGTACAAAAACTTGAAAAAATAATTTTTTTGAAAATTTTCGAAAAAATTTCTGATTTTTTAATGAATTTCCAAAATTGAAAATAAATGAAAAACACAGAAAAACCAGCAAGCCTAAAAGTGGAAAATTTGCATGTTTTTCGAGAAAACTCGTGCAAGTTTTCCAAGGCAAAAAAAAAGATGGATTTACAAACTTGAAATGAGACTAGGATCTTAGATCTAGTAAAAGTTAAAGATTTGGAAAATAATACATCTAAACCCAACAAATAGATCAAAGTATGAATCTTTGATCTACTTAGCCAATCAAAATGCAAGATCTAGAAATGTGAATGGATTGAGAATATTTGCACTACTTGAAAAGCAAATCGATAGGATAAAACCTGTAAAAATGTAGATCTGCTTTGTAGTAACCAACGTAACCAAGAGAATTTTTTGAAGTTTGTTGGAGAATGCAAGAGAAATCCGAAACCGCTTGCTACCATGCAAACAAAATATATTAATAATGGAACACTTGTATGGTGAAGGTATTAGATGCCGAAAGCTCCTGCTAGATGCAATCCCTGAAGACACAAACACTCAATGCAGAGTTGATTAGAAGCCTAAGTACTAGATTGTTAGTCTTCAATAAACATAATAATCAAATTGCAATACAAGATTAGGGTGAAAGAGATATTACTTCACATAGGATGAAGACACAATGCCAAAAGCCCATCAAATGACCTCCAAAGTCTCAATATTTTATTAACAAAAGAAACTTACAAAATCCAACAGAGTTTCTATGCCAAACTCTTCATCCGAATAGAGCTAAAGAAGCCTCTATTTATACAATGAGATCAAGCTAAAACCCTAAAACCAAATCACATAACTTGACCGGCTCGGTCACATAACTGAGAGCCCAGACCTAAAATGAAGAGTTGGGAGTGAGGGGAGGCCTCCACCTAGGCAAGGCACCCCCACTCCAACCCTAACCACTACAAACAACCCATAATTGAACCCACACTTGTGGATGACGCCCCCATGCTGAAGAGGGGCGTGAGTGATGAAGGGAGACGTGTGCTGGTAGGTGAGGCCATACCTTAGGTATGGAGGAGTCATTGCTAGGTCTGGAGAGGCCACTGCTGCTGTAATTTTCAGTCTTTACCTTGATTAAATCATCAAACCAATGAGTGTTCTCCATTTCATCCAATTCGGGATTTTAGCAGGAGATGACAAATTCGTTAACTAATTATAACTTTATTGCTCACTGAATGCTGACTGAAGCTAAGTTATGATAACTCCAATCATCATAAATGCCCATTGAGATGTCATTTAGCCTTTTATTTCACTGAATTTGGATTAATTTGGAGAGTTTTAATTTTCTCCAAAATAATCATTTTTTTCCTCAAAAATGATGTTTTTGAGAAAATGAGTGTTATGTGTCCGATTGATGATCTGAAAGTTGGATCTGACTGGTTGGCTGATCAAGAATAATTTTTGGCTTAAGGTTAGAGCCTTCAATCACTGAATTTGGAGTCTGGATGACTAACTTCTTACAAACGAGATTTTTCCAATTAATTTATGGAAAAATTAATCAAAAAATTTAGGGAAATAATAAAAAAATAATTTTTTTTTTTTTTAACCCGTCCGAAAAAAAAATTTCGAAATTTTTTTAAAGGTCCGATTGACTTAGGACAAGACCATGCTCTATTCTAACTGATAGGTATAACTCCCGATTCAATATTATTCATGGCTAATGCATACATTTATATATTACATATGACGGTTGTGTTTCACCTTTCGCCCAGCCTTTTCGGCTTCCTACGCAACTATTCATATTTATTTATTTACAAAATATAATCCCTACGGATTATATTCTAACAATCCCCCTCTTAATCCGAAGGGGTGTTCGTAAGTCCGAGCATGGTTCTGAATCTTTCAAACTTTTCTCGTCCAAGCGCTTTGGTGAAGATGTCTGCAACTTGATCATTTGTGGAACAATGTCGAAGATGGACTGTCTTGGCCTCTACATGATGTCGAATCAAATGATACTTTGTGTTGATGTGTTTGGTTCGATCATGGAATCTAGGATTCTTAGCCAGCTTGATTGCAGAAGTATTGTCGACCAACAATGGAGTGGAGTTCTCTTGTTTTTCTTGCAAATCTTCAAGTATCTTCCTGAGCCATACTATTTCTTTCGTTGCTTCAGCTGCAGCCACATATTCTGCTTCTGTTGTTGAATCTGCCGGAACTGACTGTTTGCGTGATCTCCATGACACAGCTGCTGATCCAAGACTCATAGTGTATCCAGAAGTTGATACTCATGTTTCCTCATCGCCATCAAAATCTGAGTCTGAGTACCCAATAAGTTTGAAGTCATCCACTTTAGAGTACTTGAGTCCAACGTCTTGAGTCCCCTTCAAGTATCTTAAAACTCTTTTTGCAGCTAGCCAGTGTCCTTCACAAGGTTTATGCATGAACCTTGAAAGTATGCCAACAACATAAGAAATATCTGGTCTAGTTGTTGTAAGGTAGATAAGACTTCCTGCAAGTTGTCGATACTTGGTCGCATCCTCAAATTCTTTTCTTTCGCTTGATGTGAGCTTCATTTTCTGTTCCATTGGAGTAGATATAGGGTTGCATTCTGTCATGCAAAATTTGTTTAGTAGTTCTCCAACATATTTTTTCTGAGATAGGAATATGTACTTAGGATGTTGAGTGACTTCAATTCCTAAGTAATAGTGGAGATGTCCCATATCTGTCATTTCAAAGATCTTTTTCAAATCTTTCTTTATGGATGATATATAGCTCTCATTGTTCCCTGTCATCAAAAGATCATCTACATACACCACAAGATACACAACAGATCTTCCAACTTTCTTTATAAACAGTGTTGCATCATCAAGATCAAAATGTTCGAAATTTAACTTCAAAAGATGCTCGATTAACTTTTCATACTATGTGCAAGGTGCTTGTTTTAGGCCATACAAGGATTTGACAAGCTTGCATACCTTTTGTTCTTTTCCTTTCACAACAAAGCCTTCTGGCTGAGACATGAAGACA
>LPNX011063822.1:228036-238945 GCA_001517045.1 Pseudotsuga menziesii
CTGAGCTGGTATCTCATTTCCCCTTCAAAAGCTTGAACGTAGAAAATTAAGATGGCCTTTTCAGAAGGCTTAATATCTTGAGGGAGACTCTTAACCAATTCATTAAATCTTCTGTTAAATCCTTCCACTGTTTCATTATCTTCCATATGGCTAGAGTGCAAGGCAGTTAACAAGGAATGGTGATCCCTCTTATCTCCCCATTTATCATTAAAAGCTTCAATGATTCCCTTAAGGTCTTTAAACTTGTTATCGTCATGTTCCATAAACCAATCAATGGCCTCTTCCTCTAAGGACAAAACACAGAGTTTCATCTTCACATCCTCATGGTTGTGTGCCATACACCATCTTGCAATACATAAATTGAAATTTCTAATGTGGGCTTTAGCACTTGTAACATTGTCTCCTTGAAAAAAAGGCAACTTATCTATAGCTTTCTATGGAACTTCATGAGGGTATCCAACAATTTTAGAGAAATCACATGGTCTATAATAATTATTCATTGTTCAGGTTGGTTTACTTAGATAAACAACAAAGGCATATTAGAAATTAGCTTCTTCTCCAAGACTTGTAAAGATTCTATAGGGAGCAAGTTTGTTTAACTTCCTCTAAAATCCTTTCCAGGATCTAAGAGGGAGCTAAGCAAATCAAAGGGCTCTAGGTAGAATACTTTACTATATATTTGAAGTGGAGTCGCCACTTGGAGAACAAGTAAACTTCCAAAATGGGTAAAATAAAGAAAAAATAAATAAATTTTAAGGTTATTTTAAAAATTTTATTAACACTTTAAAAACAAATTAAATTGAATAATTAAAGAATTAGATCTAAAATTATTTAATTAATGTCAAGACCAAGGACAAAAGACTTGTCTCCGGCAACGGCGCCAAAGATGTTGCTGCCTAATTCACACTCTAAGGAACATGAAAGTCAATTTCTTCATATGTGTGTCCTTGGGGGCAAGCGAGAGCTGGGGACCACTGTCACCACAGTCCACAACTCCTCCATTTAGGCAAGATCCCAACAGAGTCAAGGGGGGGAGTCCCTATGGAAGACTAAGTTCCTGATTTTTTAATTTATTACAAATTAAAGGGATCTTATTAAGGTATGAGGCCAAGGTTTTGAGAGGTGACAATCAAACCAATGCAAGATGCAATATTTTAATGACAGTTAGTCCTTTTAATATAACCAGTGCCTAAGTAATGGAGTCAAAGAATGCAACTTTTAATGGATGCAGTCTAAGTTAATTTATCCCACAGGTTAAGTTGTCTAAAAATGAGATGAGAACAAACTATAAACAATATACACAGTTATGAAAGACTGATGAACAATATTATCAAGGTAAATAAAAGTAACATAATCACAGTTGAGCAATATGAACAGTATCAAACAGTTGAGCAGCAATAGTACAAATAAACTTAACAATGCTCAGATAAATAGCAGAAAAGGTAAACCAGTTGATTAATATCCACAAGTTAGAAAATTATTAGGTTTGCTTTGCAGGTGCAACAACAACAACTGAAAGGAAACAAGTGCAATATGGAGTGAAATGCTGCTGGAATGAAAATGTTATAGAACCGGTTTTGCAATGTCTCTTGGTTCGTTTTAGGTAGATTTTATTAAGGTTTTTCCTCTTGAAGTTTAGTTTTCGAACCAGTGGTGTGACTACCCCAATCTAGTATTTCTCAAGTCAAAGAAGGAATGTTGGTGCGCTCAAAACAGTGGAAACAAGTCCACCTGTAGCTCCCAGGTCAAACCCCAATGCCCCGGTGCACAACAAGGAGGACGTAGAACGCCTAGAGACCCCCCACGGTCTTCTACCCCAAGTAGCTTCCGAGGTCACTGTTTTTAATCAACCGGAAAAATATCAAGATGGATGCCTATTAAACTAAAACTCCTCTACCCCCTGTCGTATCTAGTACCCCGAAGGGTGATAACCGAGTAGAGGAACAGGGGCTAAATTCGTTGTTGGTTAATTTTAGGGGTAAATTTTTAAGTCTTGGTGATTAGCATGCAAGGTTAATTTTATACTATCAACAAGATCAACCAAGCGGTGTCCCTTATGGGAGATGCTGGTACTTGATCTTGGACTGAAAAGCAAAATGTGAAAGTTTGTAGCAGAAAAAAGAAGTTGTTCTAATTAAGCTAAGCCCCCATTTCTCCTGCTTTTCATACCCAACTTGAAGTCCCTAAAGGGAGATGACAAGTTAGGACAAAGGATACACCGGATCAGTGGGTTGTATGGTTACTCTTTTGACAGAAAATAAAATTTAAATTTAGCTACTTTGACAGGAAAATGCAATTAGCTAAATAATGTCCTAACCACACAACAATCTCTGTTACAGAGATGGTGGTCTGTAACAGAGATGGTGGGTAAACAGAAATAAAACTTGCATAAACATAAATCTAAGCAACTAGTTATCTAGGCTACCTCTACACTACTCATATGCAGATTTACAGCAACTTTTAAAGCTTTAGAGAATACCCCAAAGAGAACTTCTCTTTTGGGGTTTACAATCCTGTAGAAGAAAGAGAAAAAATGTGGTTTTTTGGTCCCTTTTGGACCAGAACTTTTCTAGGGCTCTTTTAGGCAATTTTGGGCAGCATAATCCCCTCTTCTGTGCATAAACCTGCAACAAACCAGCAACTTTACTTGCTAGAATTTACTGCAGAAACACTAAAACAGAAAGTTAGGACAGATTAGTATAAAACCCAGAAAATTTACTGAAAAATCTGAACTTGAAATTTTTGGAAAAAGAAGTTTTAGTACTTTAAAAATGAATTTTTGGGCATTCAAATGACGTATTAACAGCAGATTTATAACTCTATACTAATCTACAATGGAAGAAAGCCCTAAAACAAGGGTTTTATTCACTATACTCAGTTTTAGGAGAGAGAAAGAAATATGGACGAAAATGCAAATTTGAAGAAAGAAACCCTTGAAGGAGCCCTTCTTAGCTTTAGATCCCTTCAAAACAAATCTATTAGAGCTGCAACAAGTAAGCAAAGAGATGAGCACAAAAAATAAATCCTACAAAATACTTTGTAGAATCTTACCAATCTACTCACAAATGAAGATAGAAGTACTTCTACCCACAAGTCTCTCCACAAAATACTTCGTGGAGAGCTTCCAAGCTAAACAAATACAACAATAATTGATAAATCCACAAGGTTACCTCACTAATCCAAGCATGAAATGAGAGATCCACACCAACAATTTGCCTCCAAAGCTTTATTCTATTATAGCCCAATTAGGGCAAGATTCAATACAGCATTAGCAAGAGGCTTGGGCCAAATGCTTGAGAGAATATGAGAGGAGAAGAGGGAAAGATTTCAGCAGCATAACAATAGCATGAAAGAGATCTCTCTAAATGAGGGAGTGAGACCGTCATTATATAGTTGAGGAGCAACCCCAACCCCTTGAAGATCAATGGCCAAGATTAGATCTAGATCTAGATTAGATCTCCACCACTAGATCTAGGTTTGTTGACTTTGCAAGCCATCCACCAATCATAAGCAAGGGTGCCTTTTCAAATCAATGGTCGAAAAGATAGATCCATGTCACAATAAAGCTTAACCCTTAGATCTAGGGTTTCCATGACTCAAGTGGGGTCCCCTTTTGACTCAAATTATAATTTTTATTATTTTAATTTTTTATTGTTTTTATTTTTATCTTTTACTTTTTATATTTTATTTAATCTTTTTTTTAATTATTTTTTATCTTTTATTTTTAAAATTTCTATCTTTTTATTCTTTTATTTTTTATCTTTTACTTTTTATATTTTATTTTAAATCTTTTATTTTTTAGCTTTTATTTTTAAAATTTCTATCTTTTCATTGTTTTAATCGTTTAATCTTATATTTTTTATTTTTATCTTTTTATTTTCTATTTAATATTTTATTTTTTAATTTTTTAATTTTTGTTTTTTAATTTTATATTTTTATTCTTTTATTTTTATCTTTTATCCTTTATTTATTTATTTATTTTTATCTTTTATTTTAATTTTAGTTTTTAATCTTTTACTTTAAATACTTTATTTTTTTATCTTTTATTAAGACAAGGGGGCACCCCACTTGCGAAATCTTCAAAAATTTATTTTGACCATGGGGGGTTTATTTAAATAAAAATTAACTATGATTAGCCACCTCCCAAACTTAATTACCATGGCCTTATTTGATTTTTTCCTTCAAAATCAAATAATTTAATTTTTCACCCTTGGAAATTATATTAATTTCCTAGGAAAAAATACCTTGTCTTAACTAAAATTGCTCTAACTTCCTAACCCCTTGTCAGAATGATATGAGACTTGAACCAATGGCTTATGGGGTGTCATAGCATTTTAATTTGCATTCATAGCCCCTATTACAAAATGTCAAGGTTCAAGAGATTACATTATTACATCAAAACTTAATTAATTAACCATCAAATGGTAAAGTTAATTAATTAAAAAAAATCAAAATAAAAATTAAAATCCTAACGAAATTTCGCAAGACTACAAGATATGGCTAGCATGGTCATGGACAACAACTTGAAACCTTAGCCACCTCATGGGCTTGATTATCAGAACGCTAATTCACCACTTTGGAGGATTTGTGAGTGAAAAACCCAACCAATTAAAATTGTTAATTAACAAAATTAACTGGAAGGGGAAAAAAACACTCGGTGAAGAGGACTTCCCTGATAATAAAATCCATGGTGACATCCTTAGAGGAATGACCCATGCTAACATATAAAGTTACATTAATTGTCCCACGCAGGGGAGCGGACATTTCGTGTACAAAAGGGGCATAATTTCCCTGCTAAATGAAAATCCCCAGAATTTTTCCATGGTACAAACTGCACAGAATGTACATCTTCAATGTACATGAGGTTGCCACCTAGTTGAAATAGGTGGGAACAGGCTTTTTGGCCTATACGACCCTTTAGAACTTCACTAGTGCTTAAAAGCACAGCTAATCGCAGCTTTCATCTGGGACATATTTATTTTATAAGGTCAGCAATATTTGGATATAACATATTTTTAACCATTGCTTTTTTGGACCTTTTCTTATACTCTTCAAGGAGTATTTTAGCATTTCATTGCTCTTGCCCTCTTTACATATTTTAAGAAACACAGTTTTATAATTTTCATTTTCCATGGGCGCATATTCAATATTTTCAATACAGGTAGTACATGAGCTTTCAGTTTTAGCCAACAACATCTCAAGTGACCAAGGGGAGTTCTGCACAATGCCAAACATCGAGACAACCGACCATAATGATTTAGGCATACAATCCAACTTACCAAAGGCAAGTTTTGTCACGAACTCAGAGCCGAGACACAATATAAACAGGGAGGCTTGTCCAACAAAAGTTCTAGTGAGGAAAAAGGTCCTCCATGCCATAAGTCAAGATGTCAGTCGGGTTGAAAACAAAACTGGAAGGTAATGGATGGGTGGAGACAATGAATGATGGAGCCAACACTAGCAAGCCAAAACAATGGTGGGAATGACTACCTCTATTCTTCATAAGGAGAGTAAAACCAATGAGTATAGATCGAGAACTTCCAAGTCTTAGGGACATCAAGTACATAGTACAAAATACATTCAAGTCCATATAATTATGACCGCCAGATCATGATACCACAAGTTAATACATGTCAAAAAAATCAGTATAAGAGCAATGATAACCATAACACAATATAAAAAGCTTAGTCATAATCATGCAATATAATCCATCTGAAACACCATCTATCCAATGAGAAAGTACTCATATAACACTGGGCATCAATGACTGCTCTGTAATGGCATAAATGGCTACATCGGTCCTCAAATCTGAGTGTCTTGAGACTCAGTCCTGACATGGGAGAGTACAATAGTTCACTAATATAATAATGATCCATCAAAACTGCTCATCTCAGCATCTCATATGTAAGAGATCTGGCTGAAAAATGTACTGTGTCTGAAAAATAGAATATTGTAGCCTAGCTACTATATATGTGATAACAGATACCATGTTGAATTTTAGCATTAGCATAAAATCTTAAAAAAATTGCAGACTGTAGCATAGCTAACAATAACAAGTGCAATAGATAGATCAACACTTCAAAACATCAGACACACTGAACACAAGATTTTTTCACTAGGGAAACCTTTAAAGAACAAAGACCCTAAAACCATTACTAATTCATCTCTTAAATGAGATGACTTGAGTTCTTCAATAATCCTCAAACCCTAATAGGTTTGAACTAAAAATCCATAAAAGATAATTTTACAGCAAAATACAAATTAGGGCTTCCTACCCTAATTTCTTCCAGCTGACTGAAATCTCAAATCTGCTGCTTGAAATGAATTTCTTGCTGCGTGAAGCTGTTGATGCCTGCTCGGATCTGTTGATGCCTGCCCAAACTGCTCGGATGCCTACCCGAGCCTATACCTATCTGCCCGGATCTGTACAGAGCTTCCCGGATGTTGTTGTTGCTGCCTAAACACTGCTGATGCGTGCTTGGACACTGCTGATGCCTTCCCGAGCTGTTTCTTCCTGTCCGAGCCTAGCCCAAACCGTGCTGCTACTTGCCCGAGCTATTTCTTCCTGCCCGAGCCTAACCTGAGCCTTGCTGCTACCTGCCCGGACTGTTTCTTGTTGTCCAAGCCTAGCCCGAACCCTGTTGTTGTCTACCCAAAGTCTGTAGATAGCAGACCGTAGTTGCTCGGGCCTGGTGGCAGCTACCCAAGGGTGCTAGCAGGCTTCCCAAGCTCTGCTTAGGCCTTGTTGTAGGTGACCAAGGGCTGAGAGAGATGCTCAGAGAGGAGGAGGGCTTCCCGGAGAGGAGGGGGATGCCCAGAGTTCCTTTGCAGCCTGCCCTAGCTTGAAATAAATAGGTCGTGACTCTTTGCAGGATGCCCGGAGCCTTAATGGGAAGTTTGAAGATGAACCGAGGCTACCCGAGTTTGACGTCACCCTGCTCGGAAATGATAATAGGTTGCCCGTCAATTCTGTGGGCAAATTGAAGCTGCCCGGAATTGTTTTTGAGGCAACCCGAGAAATGCCTGTCCAATGGGTGACTGCTGAATAAGTTTAAGGGATGTCCGAGATTGAGTGTAAACCTTAGGGTGATGCCCTAGATTTGTTCCTTCTGTTGACTAAAAATGGAAGTTGTTGCTGCTCACTGTGGAAGAGAGATGGATGAAACCCTAGCTTAGGGTTGAGCTGTATAGATGAAGGATGGAGATGCCCTGACAGACTTAGGGTTAGATGCAAATGCTGTAGTTGTAGGGAAACTGTTGTATAATTGAGAATGAGTGGAGATGCCCTAGCTATTAGCCTCCATGCTAGGGCATATTCCAGACCGAGATTTGTTCTTCCTTCTTAGACCAACGAAAGCATAAGGAACAACTCCACATTGAAGTGTTGTGACTAATGAAATGAAGTTGAACTTCTTTTATATCCTTGGAGTCACCTATAAGTGGACCAAAACTCAAAAGAATAAAATAATAACATTTTATTCTTTTACCTTTAGTGGTACTGAAGATCCTTATTTGACTTTTACCTTTAGCCTTCTTCACGTGCCCTGTGGTCCAAAGGTCCTTATGTATTTTTTACTTATACCTTTAGCCTTCTTCAAGCGCCCTGTGGTCCAAAGGTCCTTATGTATTTTTGACTTTTACTTTTAGCCTTCTTCAAGTGTTCTGTAGTCCAAACAAGTGGTCATAGGGGTCCTTCCCCACTCAAAGTACATCATCATAAATAGAGAGAATTACTAATGCTTTTATCTCACACTCCTTGTGCCACCAAGATCGGGTACTAAGTGTCTTAACCAGGGGTAGCTAATCCATGGATAAGATCACAAAGCCCATAGATCGAGGGAAGGAGCACCTCACATGCCCAGACCCGATCTAGGACTTACAGTGATGTCCTGGTAACTGACCAAGTGCCTCAACTCTAGGCTGCATCATTTGACTCAGGGTCAAATACTTGGTAACTAATCAAGTGCCTCCATTCTCCCGAAGAATGGCCCTTGGCCCTAGTTTAATCCCTGATTCCTAGATTGCTTCATCAGGTACCTCCATTCAAAGAATGGCCACTCAGTTCTAGACTGAGTTCCCCCAGTGTTGGACTGGTTCCACATCCTAGTCCATGACTAGATGTTCCCATTCAAGAAGAATGGTTACTCATCTCAACGCTGAGTTCCTTAGTGCTAAACTGGTTCCACATCCTGGTCTGTGACCAAATGTCCCTGTTATCTGCCAATTGCATAGCAGCAGCAGAAATCTTCTGAAAGCTGTCTCCTCACTTGGGAAAGTGGGAGAGGTGTGAACTTGGGGGCAAGCACAGAGCTAGGTATTGTCACCTACTCGTAGCTCCTTCGTCTAGGCTAACTCCTAACGAAGCCAAGGGGGGTAGTCCCTAACAAAGAGTTTTCTATGGCTCAATGTTTAAGTTAATTTTTAGATGTTTTGGATGCGAATGGGTGTTGTTTAGGAGTTATTTGTGATTTAAGATGATTAATGTGATGAATTGAACACAAGACAAAGCAATCCATGTTGCTATCACCGAAATTGAAAGATAGACAAATATTTGAGAACTTCACGAAATAGATAAAGCATTCACAGATATGATTTATAATCAAACATTCGATGGACAAATGGCCGAGATTATCAACAATGCGTAAAAGATAGGACCAGTGCCTATGGAGTCAACTTATCAGAGATGCTTAGAGTATAAATATGATGTGAATCCCAAAAGATGCCGGTAAATATTAGGTTTTGCAAGTGCTCTTGGTAAGTTTTAAGAGTTTTTACTTGTGATCTTCACTTATGGTAGTTGGATGTCCTAACCGATAATACCTTCAGTGGCTCCGTTCGAAGACACGATGAACCTGTCTGGGGTCAAAGGTAAGTGTTCAATAACTTAACTACCAGTGCCCAGATTGGGTAGCCCGACGCCCACACTTGGAATTTGTCCACATGGCTTGGTATTTATCGAACAACGTCGGTGCGTTGGTTATGGGGAAAAGTTTTAGTTAAGTTCCTCTTGTGGGGTTTAGAGATCCAATGTCGTTTCTGGGTATTCTGATATAAGATCGGTCAGAGCATACTTCGGCAAGGAGGGAGGGGTTAATTAATTAAAGGGGTGTGAGTTGCGAATTTTATTAAGTTAATTAATTAAAATTCTCCGACAGAGAGCGCTCTTGACCTCGTCTTATGACCGTGGTTCAAGAGACTTAGCTAATCTATATGAAGCTAATGCAGGGATTATGCAAATATAAAATGCTTTTCAATAGAGAGTGCTCTTGACTTGTGTTTCTGCAAGTTCAAAAGTCTTACTTATGAGGATTAATTGATTAAACAAGCACAAGATGATACTAATTGTTTAAACTCTCCGATAGAAAGCATTCTTGATCCACCTTATGGTGAGATTCAAGAGATTTGAATAGTTGATTAACTTAGAAAGATAAACAATTAAACTGAGAAATCAACTTAAAAGTAATGAATTAACAATTAGTGATTTAAGCATGAGATATAATGAATAATGAAACCTAGCACTAATCAAAACATATACACAACACAAACCTCCCCAAATGGGGGAGGAAGAGAGTGGGGACTTAAAAACCCTACTCAAACACAAGATCTTTTATTAAACTTTATACAATGTTCCTTAAGGATTTTGATCCTTGAAAGGACTTTTCAAATAAAGGCAAAGTAACTCTATTAATATTATAACCTGTAAAAAATGAGAGTGCCTTTTATTTTTTACTTTTGAGATCTTTCCAAAAACCTATGAAAAAGGAAAAGGGAAGAAGTTTGAACAGAGTAAAAAGGAGCAAGGAAAGAGGGCTGAAACAAAAAAAGATGAGAGAAGGAAGGCAAACAGACTAAGCAAGAGTCAAAACCGAAGAAAGGGGAGAATAGGGCAGCCAACTAAGAAGCTAAGGAATGAACAAAATTGAAGAAAACGGGGCAGCGAAAGAGGAAATAAGTGACTGTCATAAAAAATGCAAAACGGAATAGCGAAAGAGGAAATAAGTGGCTGTTATAAAAAATGCAAAACGGGACAGCGAACAAAAAGTAAAAGAAATGGCCAAAAGCAAGGTTAAAGGAAGCCCAAAAACTAGGGCAAAAAGAGGCAAAAAAAAGAAGAGAAAGCTAGGGCTCACTAGGGCTGTCCAAAAAGAGAAAAATGGATGGTAAAAAGAGTACTAACAGGGCAGCGATGAATAAGAGGTAAAATAGACAAAGCAAAGCGACCGGTAGAAAATGGATTAAGAAGAGGGACAATAAAAGGTTTTTTGCAGCTTAATTCCTTAAGTTTTTGCCAATTTTCCCGCTTAACTTGTCACAAAAAGTAAGAAACCAGCGAGCTTCTTTCTTGCAAAAATGGTGGATTAAACAATGGAATACACTATGAACATACAACTAATACTTGAACAAAAAATAGGAACTTTGTGCTACTTCAAGTACTAGCTAGATCTGAGAAAGAATGCATAACATTTGACACTTTCTAGATCTAAAAATGGAAGCAAGTAAATGCGAAAGATTAGCTTTATAAATCAAAACTCTACTTGCAAACATAAAGTAAAATAATGAGAAAATTTGACTTTAGGGTGAATGGAGAAGATGAACCACTTGGATCTTGAATCCTTCAAATCACTTTGGATCTCAATGGCATGCAGCTGCTACGTACATATGCTTTACTCCAAGAAGAGTAGATGCAACTTAGCTCATCCTCTTACTTGGTACAATGAAGTGATATGCAAACACAATCTTATACACTTGGCAACATGGGGGTTAAAACATGTATTATTTACTAATCAAATCTCAAAAGCATGAAATACAGCTTGTTGTCCGCCGATTGCACACCAGCAGCATAAATCTTCCGAAAGCTGTCTCCTCACTTGAGAAAGTGGGAGAGGTGTGACCTTGGGGGCAAGCACAG
>LPNX011063826.1:22233-104471 GCA_001517045.1 Pseudotsuga menziesii
CACAAAATAGTTAGTGTCTCGAAAATATAGCATTTTGATATTCTTGAGCCAATGCATATCTGTATATTATTTAAAAAAAATAATACCTTTTATCCCACAGGTCAAGACATTAGGAGGAATATTTTGGAAAACAACCTTGTTTCTTGTAATCCAAATAGACAAAGAAATAAAAACTAGAAGTTACCTGTATAACTCAGATTCATTGAACCAATTAGTAAACGTAAATTCCAAATCCATAAACCCCCAATAATTTTTTATGCCCAATAAATCAATAACCACTGACCAAAATTTTCTGCAAAAAAAACAGTTTACAAAGACATGTAAAACAATTTCACTATCTTGTTTACAAAAATAATAGAAAGTGGGACCTTGCAACCCCTTTTCAAAAGATTCTACCAAGTTAGAATCTTTTTTTTGAGAGCAAGCCACCAAAAGGATTTTAGTTTTTGTGGAACCTTCCATTTCCACAATTTTTTATACCACCACTTATTATCCTCCTTTCTCCAGTTTTTTCCAAGAAAGTCATAAGCCAACTTAGTAGTAATGATCCAATATTTTTGTTCTCTGGCCATGTTAATTTGTCATCATCAACCTTCAACTTGACCACTTCCTCCTTCAGAACATCTATATATTTTTCCCATTTCAATGCCCATTCACATGACAGAACCACATCTCTAGCATTTAACCAATATCCTTCCTTCAACACCGACCATTTGGGTCTTTTAATATGATCCAGAGTTTGAAGCAGGGATGATTTTAAGGAACCATACTTCTTTAAAAGTGTATAAATGTTGGCGAATATTACCAATTCTTAAAATGCCAACATAAAATGATTGGCGATATTTTTCAAAAACTATTTTAATTTCCAAGGATTTTATATCGTTTATATAATAATTTGGCGATTTTTAGGGTGAAAAAAATTTACCCCATCAAAATTGGGTGAAACAGGGCTTCAAAAAACGCAAAATGGCAAATCTTTTTTGGGAGAAAAACATGGAAAAATAGCCCACTGGGCTAAAATTAGCCCCTAAAATTATCCCCGGTTTGAAAGCCAATCATTTCAAGATGATCACGGATTTCTTGAGGTAGTTCAAACAAATTATTGTCTCCTACAAAGGGATCCACCCCATTAATAACATTTTTTCCATTTCCAATATCCCAGTTGATCCCCTTTTTTATCCATTGAAAGACCTTAAGCAAACTATTCCAGATAATAAAAGTTCCTTTTGAAGAGAACTCAGTCAGTATAAACCAGCTTAGAACAATCTTCTTCCTCAAATATTTTGTTCTCATTACCATACTCCACAAACCAATGTCAAATAGACATCTCCACATACTTTTTAGACAAAGAGCAGTATTAAAACATGTTAAGTTTTTTATGCCCTAGCCTCCCATATGATTGGGTAAAGTAAGTTTTTCCCAATAGGCCAAATGAAACTTTCTTTCATTTCCTATTCCAGCCCACAGAAAATGAAAGATTTTTTCTATGATAATGTTTATGATTGATTTTGGAAGCATTTCTAAAGAACACCAATGAACCAGAATACTAACCAGAACTGCTTTGACTAATGTAAGTTTTCCACCCATTGAGAGAAATTTGTATGACCACTTGGCAATTTTTTTTCAATTCTCTTAATGAATCACTACCAATCCTTCACAGGGTAATTATTTGGTTTTAAAGTAAAACCCAAATACCTTAAACCTTCCTCCATCTATTCAAACTTAAACGAAAAAATATTTTTAAGTTCAGTCAACATCTCATCCTATACCTTGTGGGCATAAATGCAGGGATTTTTTTCATTTACTTCCATACCCGTAGGATTACAAAAGGTTTCCAATTTACCATGCAAAACCTTCCAATATTCAATATTGTCCAAACCAAAGAAAATGACATCATTTACAAAAAAAAAATGAGCAATTTTAACTTCTTTGGAAAATTTCATACCTGAAATGTGACCTTATTTGCATGCTTTGGTTACCATTCTACTTAAACATTCAATCATTAGTAGGAATAATAAAGGAGACATAGGACATCCCTGCCTTAAAACTCTTGATCTTTTGAAGGAATTTGTGGGTGAACCATTTATCAAAACCGCAAAATTTGCAGTAGTACCACAAGCCATGATCCACTTAACTACTTGAGCAGGTAAACCAATTTGAAACAAGAACAATATTAAATCATCCCAGTTTACCTTGTCATAAGCCTTAGCAAGGTCAATTTTCATCACAATTGAGATTAGATCTTTAGAATTAGCTGAATGTAAACATTCTTTAGTGACCTCAATTGCATCTAGAATCTTCCTATTAGACAAGAAGCCCAAATGGTCAGAAATAGTCTTTGAAATTTCATGTTTAAGCCTATCTAATATTACTTTAGTCACCATCTTATATAACAAATTACAAAGATCAATGGGCTTAAAGTCTACAAAAATACATGGAATGTCCTTTTTCGGGATAAGTTTTATGAAAGTAGAATTTAAAGACCTTGTCATAATGCCCTCTTTCCTGGAGAACTTTGCAACTTCCAACAAATCTTACCCATGACATCAAAAACAACTCAACAGTCTAACCATATGGACCAGGGATTTTGTCTTTTGCAAAGAAAGATAAAACCTTCTTTATTTCATGAAGAGAAATCTCCTTTCCAATCTCAATGTCTTATTCCTTGGAGAAGAATGAAGGAATATGCTTAAGTACCTTCAATTGAGTACCTATAAAATCCCTTCTCCGATCTTTAAAAAATAGATTTGAAATTGAAGGTACTTAAGCATATTCCTTCAATCAGTCTTAATTTCCCAAATTATAATTAGATTCCCGCGATATGAAGCATATATATGAAAAAACTGAGTGTTATTATCACTTTCTTCGATGCAAGTAGCTCGGATTTTTAGATGCATAGTCTCTTCTTCATGTTTTAACAGAGCATCCTTTTTCCTTGCAAGTTCCAGGATTTTAACTTGATCTTCCATAGAGAAAACACCACTCAAATTTTCCAGAAATAGCTTGGTTATTTCACTTTCAATCAGTTGCAAGGATTTTTTTGTTTAGCAGAGTTCCTTTTTACCCAGGATACAACCTATTTCTCGATTTATAAACTAAAAATCCATCACATTCATATTATCTGAATAGGAAACCGAAGTCCATAAATTTTTGATTATCCTACAAAAATCATTATTTTTTAACCAAGAATGATTAAAATTGAAGGGAATATTTTGATCTAAAAGTTCTTCTTCAAACTATAGAGCTATAGGAAAATGATATTAAATATTAGTATGTATAACCCAGAATTGATATCTTGAACAATGATCCACCATAGATTCCTTTATAAAAAAATGGTCAATCCTTTTACAAACTCCTTCTCGATACTTCTTGCTACCTTTCTAAGTAGGATAAAATTTTGCAGGAACAATATCCACTAGTTGATACTTCTTAAACAACTCTAAGAAGAACTCAGAAAAAGGATCCAGTGGTGAGGTCATACCCCAATTCTCATATGTATGAAGGGTAAAGTTTAAGTCACCAACAATTACCAGATTCTCTAAATTATTAGCTCACTAACATCAATTTTTTCCCAAAAAACTGTTTGTTCCTTGTATGGAGCATATATATTCAAAAAATGCATATTCTTCTCGATCCCCTGAACTTTACCTTCTAATAAAATCCTTGCACAAGTCTTGAAAGGCTTAAAATTTCATTTTTTTTTGGGTTCCAAACTACCACCAAGTCTCTAAATAAACCTTCTACATCAATTGCACATACTTCCCAATATCTTAAAATTCTAAGAATAATCTCACATGCCTTAATACCCAAATTCATAGTTTCTTAAGAGAAATATGCGTCTACTTTATTACTATCTAATTTTTTTTGAGGGATCGATATTTGGGACCACTGCCCAATTCCCCGACATTCACAGAAATACAATTAATTTAAAAACCTCCAAAGTGGGATTTTGCGCTCTAGGTGCCCCAATTGATTCACTAGAAAAACTAACTCCTTCATCTTCTAATCTAATTCTACCAGAAACGAGAATATAACCTGCTTCTTGAAGGATATTTCTATCAGTTTCATCCATAATCTTTTCATTGTAATCCTTCTTCCTGTTTATCCTTCTAATAGTCACATTTTTGCACCTAATAGAATTTATAGAATTCCTATCTAAAGATGCACTCTGTCTATTAGCATAAATGGTAATGGGGTTTTTAACTTTCTCAACTACCATAAAGCTATCCACAGGTGCCAAATTTCCATTAACACTCAAACCATTCAAAATGACAGAGATCTCTATTTCCTCCATACAACTTATGTCAGGGATGGAAGAAGAGGGTTCCTGAAGTCTAGAAAACTTAGGCTCAACTAATAAATCTCCTATCAAAGAGCATTCTACTGATTCCACTTTAACTTTTAAACTCAAATCGTTCGAAAAAGCAGAATTCCCTAGTTCTACAGTATCTAGGATAGAGATGGGATTTTCCTGACAACTTACCAAAACAGGTTCACTGATCTAATACCAAATATTCTTAGAGGCTTTCACACCACTAGTATCCTAATTCCCATAAGCAAAATTATCAAGGCCAATAGAATTGTCCTTTAAAGTAATTTCCCTGGTCAAATAAACCCGAGCAGATTACAGAATAGGTAAAGAGATAATTCTACAATAGTAGTCTTTCTCAACTGATTTCATATAGTAAATTTCTTTGGAAGAGAGGTCTTCATTAGGAACAAGGTAATTGTATTGTGACATACCTCCATAAAGTGCATCTTATGCATTAGACTTTAAATTTGGAGCTGAAATAAAATAAAGGTCAGAAAAATCATCTTCTTCTTGGAGCCTGGCACGATCAAACCTTCTAAAAAAGAATGAACATTCTCTTTTTAAGTGCCTAGTATTTCGAAAGAAAATACAACAAAAGGGTAAACCCTTGTAGTCCAATCACTGCTCAAAAGAAATCCCCCCCCCCATCTCAAATTAATAAACTCCATCAATCCCTCCTGTATATAAAATTCCACTGAAACTTGAACCTTTCTCTTATTGACAGCTCCCAGAACCTCTTTATCAACAACTATAAACTTCCCCAAATGATTAGCCAATCTAATCAAAATGTATTTTGACTAGAATTGAATGGGTAAACCAAACAAGAGTAGCCATAGAATTCTTTTATATATATTTTGTGTCAGAGGATTAAAATCCACAGTCTAGTTCCAAAGCACTAAATACCCATCTCTTATCACCCGATATTCTTGTAAATTTTTTTGTGCATTGTCTTTAAAAAAAAGATAAAACAAAACCATCAACGAGGCATCCAGAGCATTTGTGGAGTATAATCAAGGTAGGGTTTCCAATTAACACTTACCCAACATATCATTTCTAACCGGTTCAATTTCAAATACTCTAGTCTACCTACAAGCCCTCTCCTCCAAACCCTCACCCTTCTTCAGTGCAATATCGTGACTAATCGAGAAATCACAAACATCCTTTTTAGCTTTAACAACTTTCAAACGCCTCCAAAATATGGCAAGTTCACCTGTGTAGGGTTTATTATTGTTATTTTTTATCGACTACCCTCCTTTGTTTCCACATATGTTGGTAAAACCTTACTCGTAATCTGTCCTTTCTTAACTTCTGAGTTCTTAAAGCTAGGGAAAGGCACGCCTCCAAAGTCCCTCTGATTATAGGCCTTCCCAACAAAATCCTTATTACCAACATCCCTTAGTGAAGGATCTCCCAAACTATCAAAAAGATCATAGATAGAAACCGGTAAATTAACACCATAAAAGCTAAAATGCAGAGAAGACTCCTTTTTGAGTTTCCTCAGCTTTGGAATGAGTGTTTTGATTAAAGTTACTTCGGGATCATCCTCACACCCTACTTTTCTCCCAACAATCGTGTTTGCTATTACATTTAGACTTGAATCACAAACAAAAGTTCCAGAAAATGACAAGTATTTGTCTGGATCTGTATGTATACTCATTTTCTCCTACTAAGTGTATGAAGGCGTACAAAACACCAAATATTCATTTAAATAATGAGATAAAGTCGATTTGAAACCTAACTCAGTTGAGAAGGGTTTAAAATATTGCTTTTATTTTATTTTTTAGACATGATTTATAAAAACACTTAAGAGGCCCTTCTACGAGAAAAAAATTCCAACACAAACCCTTAGAGAGGAACAAACTTAAAAACCTGGAAAACAAAAATATCAAACAAAACAACTGCAAAAAAACGTACAATTTCCACTTTTTTTAATCTTGGTTGGTACTAGGCTAAGATGACTTGACTCTAAGAGAAAACCTGGTTAGGGTTTTCAAGAAACCCTTGATGGTGTCCATGAAACAGGGAGAAATATCTGTGTAGGAATAATTGATTATGTAATTTCCAGCACATTGGATGAACAAACCATCATAGATCCCATTGACTTGACTCAAAATACCGAAACCAAAACAGACGGTTTAGGTAGACTTAGACTTGAATATGAAAACATTTGGGCTGCAATCATGAATCCTACTCCATTTCCATCTCTAGAAGATTCCGTATCATATCTAATGGGAGAAGAAACTAGACTTGCTTCTTTGTCTATCGTGCATACATCTAGCAAAACGACTTTCATTTCAAAATCTAGACTTCTTCCTAATAGTAGTAGTGAATTTCTTCCTCCACTTGAGCGAACTTGCTTGAATGCTTGATGTAAAAATGAAGTGAGGGATCTTCTATTTATACTTTAAGTTGATGGAAATCTAATTTTTCAACTAAGCCGACTTGTCTGTTTTATTGGGGATAACTTCTCTTATTTCACAATAAAATACATATTTATTGGGCCAACCTATGTAAGCATGCCTCACACGACTACTGCAACAACACCTTATTAAATCACTAGGGGCATTCTTGAAGCACATATTCTATTGAATGGTTGTACTAACTTCAGCCAAATCATATTTGGTTTTTCTTTCTACATCTACAATGCAGACCACATTTTTTCCAATATCTCTTCCTCCCCCCTACATGACAACACTACGCAAAATATTATTAGTAGCACCTAAATTACTATGTTTTGTAATGGATGGTAGTTCATTCATCCCAATGCTACATTAAGAAGCTATCTGAATATCTATAATCAACATGCTTTCTCTCATTTTGACATTATTAAGCTCCTTCCTAGCAACATTTAGTTTCTTCCTGTAAGAAAACTGTGAACCTTGTCATAGATTCAATATCGACAATAGTCACATTAAGTTGAGAGTTATTCCCTTATTTCATGGTAGAACAAAGTTCATTATCGAATGCAACACACTTTTCCATATGCCTCAACCTTTTCTGAAGACCAGACTTAACCTTTTTAACCAAGTCCTTACCAGCATTTCAGGCAAGTGAAGTGCAAGTTCTTAGAGCAACTTCTAGTTTTTCTATGTTTCCCGATGCCATAGCCTCCAGGTAGAATTGAGTTCACTTGCTTGGCATCCATTTTTGATTCCAATGAAGGATATTTATCTACTGTCATCATGTCATTTACTTGTCCCCTAGCATGACCTTCCACTGCATGAAGACTTTTCTTTTTAGTAATTGCTTTATCATCTGACCATTTTTTGTGATTCACATGAGCCTTTTTAATATTTTTAAAGTTTTTATGTTTCTTCAAAATATTGATTTTTTTTCATAGCAATTTCATGTACTTTAGTGTCAACTTCACTTTTTACAATATTTTCACCATGGATGGACTCAATACGTAGATGTTTTCTACTTTCACTTTTTTTCATGGTCCGCTTCTATTTTCAACTTAGATTGTTCAAAATTATTTGTGGACACATTGGATATACAAGAGGCAATGTTCAAATTATGTTCCTTTCACAAATTCTTGATATTTTCTTGTTGAGCATTTCCAATATCATGATTCACTGGAGAATTTATATTTTCATGTTTCCTTTCTTGTTGATTGCCATGTTTACATTTTGATATTTCCTTTCCCCTAACTATTTTCCTTCCATGATAAGGATCATAAGTCCCTAAATAATGAAAAATATGGGTGTGTCCAGCTTATTCAATATACCATATTGTTGTTCGATCATAATCATCTGGTACAAATATGTCTACACTTTTGATCACAAGAGCACCAAGACACATAATGTCACCTGCCTCAAATGCATTTGGAGATAAAGGTTGATTATCAATCATGAATAAATAAATAAGATCATATCAAACATCATTAAAAAATGAGACTACATTTGATCCTTTAGTGTGAAAAGGAAACTCCTCCTAAGTTTTGTAGACATTGATTGCAAATGAAAGCAAGGAAGGTTATCCTAGTAGGAGAAAGAAATAATATCATTATTCATGATAAGGAAAAAAAGGAGATGTCACATGGGAACATTATGTCTAGTACTATGGGAGAAAATGTTAAAAAATGGTTAATGATCATGTACCTTGTAACAACAAGCCATACAAGGACTATCCTGGTAGGTATGCAAACCTCTATATGTGATACTACTATGGTTGAGCCAAAAGTTCAATGATATTGCCCTTCATATATGCGAAGAGCAGATGCAATTGAATGTGTAAGAAATTATCAAATCAATACCAGTATTCTTTGGGCATTCTGAAAGTATCTACAAGAACATGACAAAGAAACGACCTTACAATGCAGACTAAATCTCATAAAGAAATTAAAAATTAGGATAAATATTAGAAAGGAAATAAACCGAAAATACAAGAATTTTGAAAAGCATAAGAGAAATAAGATTAAATAACTCTTTTGAGAAAACATTAAACCATCCCAAAATATTTCTTAGACATAAAATAGTAAATACAAGATGAAGTTTTAAACATCCAATTCATTAAAAAAAACCCACAAATTTATACAAACTATTAATGAATATTATTTTTGACATTTAGGACCATAAAACAAGTTAAAATATATTAATAAATATTTTACAACAAACCAAGCTTCGAGAAACTCTCAATGTAGAATACATGATAAATATGTACTTGAAAATAAGCAATTTGTACTATACATGCCAGCTTAAGTTGAGATAAAGGCCAAAGTCCCACTGTTGAAGAGGTGCATAGGTGTGAGTTCTTTATTACACGATTTGGAGCAACAAATGAAAAAAAACAAGTCATTATTTATATTGAGTTCTTTCTTACACGATTTGGAGCAACAAATGAAAAAAAAAGTAGTTATTTATATTGTGCATACAAAGAGCATGAAGTATTCTATCAAATATTACACTAATATGCATAACAAGTTATGAATAAAAAATTCATATTAACAACACTATATTCTATGTATAGAGCAGTAGATTGTTCTCAAAGAAGCTTCCATTGTGTCATGATTCATATCAAATTTAACTTGACCAGTCATAATGCACTCTGTATAGGGGCTATGCTTGCATACTGAATGCATTTGGATTTAATTTCACACTAAACATAGAAAAAATTCTTATGATAGACACTACAAATAGGGTATCATGTCTTGAGGAAAACATCACAACACTAAAGCTCAATCTTACAAGTTAAAAGAATCACAACACTATTGCATTAAGATATATATGGGATGTTGTCTTGAGGAAAAATCATATGACCAATTTTAATATCAAGTTCACAAGTTCAAAACATCATTTCAAAACATCATAGCACTGTTGCAATAATATACATATAGGATGAGTGGAACTTTTCTCTTCTCCGCTGGCCCATTATTGCTTGTCTTCTCTGTTGGGTTGTAACTGTGTGTCTCTTCTCTATTGGGCCGTGACTGTGTGTCTTCTCTATTGGGTCGTGATTGTGGTATACCTTCTCTATTGGACCAGGACTATGGTGTCCCTTCTTTTGTTGGGTTGTGCTACCTTCCTGCTGGACTGTGGCTGAGAGTTCATGCACCTTGTTGAAGCGTATCTGCTATTGGCAGGCGGTTTGGATGTGCATGGTGTGATAGCGACAAAGGAAAAAGAATATTGCGCAAGATGAAGATGTCAACAAGGGTCGACTTAGTAGAATTTTTGGTACTTTCGGTCCAAGTTAGTTATAAATTTAGTTATATGTGGACCATTTTGTAAAGGCGCAAGCCTATAAAAGGAATTACAAATGTAGTAGAAAGACATCTTAGGATCCACACCTTTTTGTGTAATCAAAGATATGATGTTCGGAGAAAATCTTGTCTTTTATCTGTCTTACGAAATGTTTTGGTCTGAGGCTATCGACCAGGAGACATATTTCTGAGATGTATGTTGACCTGCAAAATATTAATAAGGTGAGAGTATTGCTGAAAATTCCATGTGTTTTGTTGCGATGCAATATTTGATCTTGTGATTGTTAACTCTATAGTTAATTGCTCTGATATTAATGATGCATGTTGTGATTTAATGTCTTATTTTTTTGATTATGATGAGAAGTCTTCACATGATTTATGGATTCTTGTATGTCGATCTATTTTATACATAATGAACCGGTGCGATCTTAGATCTGATAATGGAAATGATAAATGAATGATAAAACCCTATTCTAAATCTCTGGGTAACAGTTCGACTAAGAGAGATTAAATGCGCATGTCCTCTTCCCCTCTGCAGAAACGTGGTTCCTGAAGCCCTCCCTCAAACATCTCAGGTGAGACCTCATCTACTTCGTAGGTGTTGCTGGACAGGGTAAAACATGTCTAGGCCAGTGTTTAGGGAGATTGCATCGAAAGGGGGTGTCAACAGTGTGTGAACCCTTGTCGACTTTTAAGATTGGAATTATCAATAATCATTATGAGAAAATTATTTAGTTTTTGGCAATAGGAAAAGCACTGGACGATTTCACCACTATTTAGAAGAAGCAATTGGTCATTCGAGCTACAGATTTTCAGTTAATCGCTAGACAACTCTATAAGATGGAGTCAGATGAGATTATGTGTCGATATGTGCTACTAGATGAGCAGGAAACGATATTGGCTAAAGCACATGGCGGAGTTGCAGGAGGACACTATGGAGGTCACACAACTACCAAGAAGATACTCTGAGCTAGCCTCTGGTGGCCAAACTTGCACAGAGATGCTGCAGATTATGAAAAAAGCTACGATGTTTTTCAAAGGACGGCGAATCCATCGCGACGGGATGAGATTCCATTAGTACCTCAAGTAGCGATGCAGTAATTTGATACATGGGCAGTGGATTTTGTGGGACCCATCAATCCACCAGGAAAGCTGTTGGGTGCATGATACATTATGGGCCTACAGGACGACATGCAAGCGGTTGATGAGGAAAACACCATTCAAGCTTGTCTAAGACCAAGAAGCAGTGATTCCAATGGAGTTCATTATTACTAGTATGTGCATTGCAACAACGGCAGTTATGAGTGATGAAAGAGTGCTTGAAAAGCGACTGACGCAGTTGGTACAGATGGAGGAAGCTTGGTTCATCGTCGGGTTTCACAAACAAGTAAAAAAGTATTGCCAGAACGCATGGCATGATAGACATATTAAGGAAAATTACTTTTAGCCAAGAGACATGGTGCTACTCTATGGCATCAAGTTCTCCAAGCATCCTGGTAAGTTGCAAATGCATTGGTTAGGTCGTTATATGATTCATTGCATTACCGATGGAGGTCCAGTACAGCTACAACATCTAGATGGCGCATTGTTTCTAATGATAGTGAATGTAAGTCGGATAAATCCCTATCGGGATAGTTAGGTGCGACACCATGCTTAAGGTGTTGTGTAAAAATAAAAGTGTGTAAGATATGATGAACAGGAGGGAATCGTAGTAAGGAAGGTTCCAATAGAAGAAAAGAGGCGCAAGTCGCAACAGAAAGGGATCTTGGCGACATCGGACGAGGTGTGATAGATTCAAATTGGGAAATAAATGAGGAAATTAAACTAGATGGGTGATGACACAAGTGGACGAGATACGCATTTATGGGGTGTTAGACTGTTAGATTTGTAGAATCGTCGACGGATTCAGTCGATCGTTGGACGATCTTTCCGATGATGTTCAAAATCATTGGCATAAGTGTCTTCAAGCTTATAAGAATCGACAAGAGGCAAGTTGGATGAACCATTGTGATAGTTGAGTAGACCAGAGTGAAGAGAATTAGCAGAGCATAGTTACGAGTCCGAGAGTGATAGAGTTGCAGCAATGGCTCAGTTCATTTTGAGTGGTAGTGTCCTTGAATCCCCCCCATGATGACACCAATTGAATATGAGATTCCATATCTTCAGGGAGAAATTCCATGAGTCATCCAAAAGAAGAGGGGCACACATCGCCTCAAGTCTCCATCACATAAGAAGAGGACCACATGCAGTTCTACCAAGGCAAGTCAAAGAAAAAGCATAGGTTAGGCCCTTGATGATAGGAGGAGAGATTCCATGTACAACAAGGGGGAAATGGATGATGGCATCCTTAGGTATGTACCCCCAGAAAAGGCCGATGCACCACAAGTGAAATTGTTCAAGAATCAACAGTTCCTATAAATATTCCTGTGACATTGAAAGGGGTGCACATCATAATGAATATTGTATCGTTATTGATGAAGATGACTTGCAATGACCATGATCTGCTGGCATATCCAGAATGCACAACAGAACCATATGAGTCCCAGACGCAAGGCGATGGAGGAATGATTATTCACATGCCACAATAGTGGGCTATGGGATTGCAATAGTCGAGGCTATTAGGCCTCATGTAGATGCCGCATTTTGGCCACTCAATAGAGGACAACACATGTGTAAAGAAGTTGTTGGCTTGATTCCATGGAGGATACTTATGGCTCGATACCAAGGTACCAGTCATGATAGAATTGATATCGTATATTACTGTTGGCTGTGAAAATGGTAAGGAAAAACAGATCGAATCAGTGTACTTCTAGAGTCATTGCATGCATAAAGTAGTGTGCTAAGGGTGTCCAAATGAATTGGTCACTATTTTTGTTAAATAACCCAACAAAGGACACGATGTTGGTATAATAAGGTAATCGACCCTTTATATATTCATGGTTTCTCATTTTAAGTGCACTTGTGGGATGGATGGAACCCACACATTATTAGGGTATGGATGTAGAATTCACCCAAGCATGCAGGGGCGCACGGTACTAGAACTTGTGGCAGATCAATGTGAAGGAGCACCATATTGACTGTGCTATTCAATTTTATTTATATTGGGATGCGTTGCGGGGATTTTGTAGGGACGGTTCCACACCTCACTAAGGAGGCGATGAAAAAATATTGGAGGTCGATTTGCGATGGGACCACATGCCATCCATATTTAAGCACGTCATGATGGTGAGAAGAAATGGATTACCACCTGGTATAAAACGACAGATGAAGAAGTAGATGTCATCATTGTTGAGTGGCCTATTGAGTGGAAAGTCATAGTCAATATCTCGGACCTCTCGGACACCGAGGTGGGTCCCCCACCCGATGCACCTGTAGAACATGCGCAAGTTCAAGAAAGTGACAAGGAATTGCAGGAGGATTCATCCAAGACTCCAACGGATTCAGAGGTAGAGAGACATTTTGAAGAAGGAAGGACTAAGTGAAGGTTTGAGTCGGGCGAAGGCAGTAGCTCCCCATGAATGGTTGATGATCATTTGATTCACAAAATAGTCATGATCACCACTACAACTAGCACGAGTGAGGCACAATTGAAAGACCACTCAACCGGTTTTTTCCACCAGGTCAAGAATTTGTTACAATCTTTGAAAAATGCAGTATTAGAGAAGGTTCTACAAGTCGGCGTGTTGAAAATGGCAGCGAAGATCAGTATAGGAAAGAGAGTACACATTGTACAAATTCCACCGCGTGCGCTAGAGTCTAGTAGTGAAGATGTTGATGCCACAATGCAGTAGCTTGACACCATTAGTCTCGATGTCAATGAGCTTCCCATGCATGTGCTTACGCAATTACAGAAGACGGTGATCCAACAACTCGTAGATCGAGAAGAAATTGTATATGATCACCTTGTCAAGACACAGGAGAATGTGGCATCGATGAAGGAAGATATTGAGAGGATGAAGGAAGAACAAGAAGCAGAGTCGATGTTTAAGGAAAAATCCTTAGATGATAGAGAGTGCATGGAGAAATCCATTACGTTCACATGCTAAGAAATTCTTGACATTATGGAAGAAATTTTTGCTGAAGCGAAGACTCTGCGACTTGGAAAAATTATCGCAGAGCCGAAGAAAGAAAATGAGGAGATGCAAGCGCGAGAATTTCCAAGTACATGTCCGAAACAGATTGCAAAGTGCAAGGGAAATATTGAGGATACAACTGACCAGATTGAATAATATGAGAATATGGGAAATATGATGGCCGATGAAACCACATAAATTTGGATGAGTGTGGTCCAAGATAAACAAATATAGAAACTAGGCGCACAACTTCATGAGGCATACGCATAGTTAACGACAATGCGGTAATCCCTCAAAATGATGCCACCGGTGGTGCAGGTTTTTAAGGCAATAGAGTTGAAGGCACTTTAGCAGAGAGAAAGCAAAGTGCGGGAGTGATGTTAGCACCAAACAATCCAACTAGATGAATTCTATGATATCAGCGAGCAGTTGGCAATGAAGGATGTGAACGCACTACAAACTACTCACAAGGGTCGCATACAAGTGGCTGAGAATATTGGAGAACACCCGATGGAGTAGGACATATAAGAGTGCTCAACAATTAGCATGTGAACAAAGGAATCATTTGATGAGGTCAGAAAGCAATATGATGACTTCAAGATTTGGATCAGTGGATACACGGTATCCAGCTGGCATGGATCGAGGGCGAGCCACAAGATTGTGTTGGGGGCCTTTTGGCAACCTGTTTGGATGCACACGGTGTGATAAATACAAAGGTGAAATAATATTGCGCAAGATGAAGATGTTGACAAGGGTCAACTTAGTAGCATTTTTGGTACTTTTGGTCTGAGTTAGTAGAAAGATAGTTAGACGTGGACCATTTTGTAAAGGCGCAGGCTTATAAAAGGAATTATAAATGTAGTAGAAAGATATCTTAGGATCCATACCCTTTTATGTAATCAAATTCTGATGTTCGGAGCAAATCTTGCCATTTATCTGTCTTACAAACTATTTTGGTCTGAAGCTATCGACCGAGAGATGTATTTATGAGATGTATGTTGACCTACGAAAGATTAATAAGATAAGAGTATTGCTGGAAATTCCATGTGTTTTGTTACGATGTGATATTTGATCTTCTGATTGTTAAATCTGATGTTAATTTCTCTGATATGAATGCTGGCTGTTGCAATTTAATGTCTTATTTTTTTTCTTATGATGAGAAGTCTTCACATGATGGATGGATTCTTGTATGTCGACCTATTTTTCGCATAATGAACTAGTGCAATGTCAGATCTGATAATGGAAATGAGAAATGAGTGATAAAACCCTGTTCTGAATCTTTGGGTAACAGTGCACCTGAGAGAGATTAAGTGTGCATGTATTCTTCCCCTCTGCAGAAACATGGTTCCTGCAACCCTACCTCAAGCATCTTGGGTGAAACCTCATCTGCTTCGCTGGTATTGCTGGACAAGGGAAAACATGTCTGGGCCAGTGTTTAGGGAGATCACATCGAAAAGGGGTGTCGACAGTGTGCGAAGCCTTGTCAACTTAAGTGATTCAACATTTGTTGGAATCCTTTAAGGTTGATTTGTGCCATCTTACTACTAAGTTTTTACTGCATTGTATGCTCCTTGGGTTGTGTATGACTGTGGTTATATCCTCCTAACATGTTGTAACTGTCTAGTTAAGTTTGGACTGGGTTGTGACTGTGTTTTTGGCTGGGTCATGACTATACATATCCTATCTTGTCCATGGACTGTGGTACCCTCTCCTAGTTGAACTATGACTCTATTAAAACCTAGATTATAGGTCAGTAAGTCTTCTAGAGGGAGTTGTGGTTTTGAGGGTTCCTATCTATGATTGGGACTAAATATCAATGTTGCTATCCTATACTAAAATAAACCCATAACACTTTAACCTTTTCTATCTCAAAGTATTACCTATGATATATTGTCCTTACAGTGACAAGAGATGACATATTATGTCCAAGTATAAGGCAGATTCAAACCAAATCTATTTAGCATGTTTTATTTAATTACTGTGTATTTGTTTCATTGTAATTTTTTTATTGTTTATATTATGTATATTGGAAATGTTAATCCATCCCAAGGACCATCTTTAATGTAGTGACCGATAGAGTGTTAAAGTTGAAAGAGATGATAATTATGTTAGTGTTTATTGCAACAATACTCTTTTGGATAGAGCTTTGTTTTTAGATATGTTTATGCATTAAAGTATAATTTTTTTTTGTATTAACCCTAACCTAACTCAAACTTTAATAGCCATAAGCCTTAGTGGCAGGGTTTTATCCAACTAGGTATTATAGTTTGGAACAACTAGTAGGGAAGACAAGTTCACTCAAGGAAATATAGTATATGGTTCATATATTTTTAGGTAGAGGGAATGGATCTCCATCAAGCACACCTTTATCTCCCTCTCCAGTTTAGTTCACTAGTTATATTACTTATGTAATATTTATTTTTAAGGGTCATTTGACAGTTTGCCAAGGTAGAAAGTTAGGCCAAGTATATAAGTTTTGGGAATATAGTGGAAATCCTTGATACATTTCAAGCTCCCTCTCCCAAAACCTCTCATAAATTGGTAAATATAGAGTCAAACGATTAAGAATCAGAAAATATTAGGAGGTAGGTCCAGGGATACAAGGGGAAGGATATGAATTGGTGGATGAGAACAACAAGCAAACCAATGAACATTAACCTATCACATCATCCTAAAAGCATCATATAAGATCCTATGCTATTAAAAATAACAATGTTACCCCTCGGGATGCATGTCCTCTTTGAGGCACTCTTTTTAGTAATATTGTATAAGGAAGATTTTTTCAATACTTGAAAAGCCTAAAAATATGAGATCCTACAGATATTAGCTTGGAAGACTAGAAAAAATGAGGGGTAAAATGCATCAAGTCACGTTAGTCTTGCAGAACTTGGCATTGAAGATGTTATATGTTTAGTTTCAATTTGAGAGTTTAATTGTGCAAGTTGTTCATAATTGTTGTTGCCAACAAAGTTTTCTCAACAAATTGAAACTAGAGCATCTCATTAACATAGAAAAGATATACACGCATCCCTATGCATGGATTCATGTGGAACAATTCTCGATTTGTATCAGTGATCGTAATAAATTGTTGGAGTTAAAGAGAAAGTCAGAATTCAGAGAATTAATGTACAACATGAGAGGTATGGGTGGTGATATGACATAATTTCCTATCCCTTGATAGCTAATATAGGTAAAACTCGACAAGGTGTAATAAAATATGGAAAATACAAGCTATCAATAAAATATTGACTGTAATTTATGGAGGGAATATAAGAGCAATTCTCATACACTCAAAGCATTATATCTTACACATGGATTAACTGAAATCAGTTTGCAGTTTATTGGGCACTGATAATAGACCCTGGGTATCCCACACCAAGAAGAAATAACCATTTAAGGGCAACTTAAATAATGTATAAATGAAGTTGGAAGGTGTTGAAGGTGGGTATTGAATGAACGCCTTTATGATGGTGCATAAATGTAGGGTCAAATAGTAAAGAAAGATGGGATTCATAGTCACTGGTTAGCAATGATATCTCATATGATCCTGCCATGTTAATTCCTCTTACATACTCCCAATTATTTTAATTAATACCCCAACCAATTAAAATACCATACGTTTGTACTCCAATGTTTTCTCATTTTGTTTCCACCACTTGGGAGCTATGGAACAGTATGAAGTAAGTGTATATGCAATTTAATGCATAGATAAACTTCCAAGGCATTTAATATTGACTTCCAAATTTAAGAGAGATTGTGTAGTATTCAATGACATTCAGTACAAATGTCTCTCCTAGAGTTAATGTATACCTCAAACTTTCACCAACGTTTCTCTATATAATATGAGAGTCTTTCAAAATTCTCACATGAATTTGTAGCTTATATCGATTTAGATTTTCTCTCCCCATCCTGTAGTTGTTTTCCTTTAAACCCTAGTCCATCCCTTAAAACACAATATTATGGGTTTCTTCTGCAGTTGCTCCAATCAACTATGCACATCTATATGCAAGTCAGATGCAACAATCCATCAAGGAAGAGGATTCAAACACAACTTTACGATCTGGAAAAGGGAAAGGGTTGGTACCATTTCAGAGGAAGAGGATACAATGTTCACGTACCAATACAATCCAGAAAGAGTATGGAAAACTTCAAACCCCTTGCTGCTATAAAATGATAGTCTTTAGGACAGACTAGCAACACCTTTAAAATTGTTGAGGCATTCGTGACAAATAGAGTCTATAACATATTTATCTTGCTACAACAAGCTAAAAAGTGGCTTAGAAATATCAGCAAGATCACAATGCAATTATATACAATCCTTAGAAGGACATTTCCCAACTCAGAGGTCTAACAAGGGTTACAGTCTAATGGAAGTCACATTTTAGACTTAGCAGTCCTCAAAGTGGTCACACACAGCATAAGAAGGCCATGACTCAACTTAGGAGAAACACACAAGTGACAACCTGTTGCAGCTGCAACTGTTCTCCCCAAATTCTTTTAAATTTTGGACCCCCCTTTATGATTTTAATGCTGCGTTGAATCAATTGGAGCCGTGAATTTTTGTTCATGCTTTAATTTTGGATGATTTTCGAAGATGAACTCTCGTCCTGTTTCAGAAATTGCTTGTGTTGGAAATTGTTGCGGGTCGCCGATGTTAGAGTTTGGTTTTTGTTAGTCGAAGATGAATTGCGTCAAGTGTTCTTTGAAAAATGCTGTTCTGGAGGTGAAACAGTTTCAATCGTTGCCAAATTTTTAAAGTTTTAAAACACTTATCAATTTCCTCTGACCGGAGGTTCTTGTCTGTTTCTCTTCCACCGTTGCGGCTCCCAAATCAGCTAAGTACCCGATGTGTAAGCGCTCCATCCGCCGATGCGTGTCGGTCTTCTAGTCGCATGTCTATAACCCTTTTTTCTTCCGTCGTTGCGGCCGCTAAAAGAACTTGGCTGCCGATGTCATTGTCCTTACGATTTCCGATCGGAAGTTTTCCCGCCACAACTTAGGTCTTAACTCTTTCGACTCTGATGTGCTTAAGTGTTTTCGTAGTACCCATCGCCTGTTAAGACCCACTTATGCGGCTGTGAATAGGTCTACCCTGTCGATGTTAGCGTTCTGAGACGCCGACGAGTTCTTTGTTTCTTGTCGTTGGTGATTTCTTTCGAACCCGTAGGTAGACGAGATAGTGGTGCCGGCGTTTGTTAAGCTTCATGACAGTCATGCACATGATCTTTCTTGTTGAGTAGCCGTTTTGGTTGATATAATTTGACATTTTGTTTTAGAATGCAATCCCAATGAATGATGCACATTGATTAATCGTAGGTGGACTCAAGGAACTGTTGAGATTAACACAGCGCGAAGACATAGCTGGGTAGTTTTGACAAAGATCAAACCGAAATCGGTAGGATCACAAGGAGGACAAGTGAAACAGAAGACAAAGATCAGTAGTGCCGAAGGTGCAGACCTAAAAATGTCAGTTACTAAACGGATCATGAGTGCGCACAGAAAATATAAAGAGAAGGGATCTGAAACATTTTGAGAGACCAAAAGGTCATGCGTTTGGGGGGGGCAGCCCAAGCGGTAAAATGTTAGTTTAAATATTTGAAAGTTAGAATGGACAAGGACTTTTTCCCCTGGAAAAACTTGTAAACTAATCCTTGAAGAGGGACTATTTCATTTTACAACCAGAAATTGCAACTTTTGCCTGTTGGATAAAGTGCTATGTGGAATGTATCAATGCATTTAAATGAGCGATGTTGAATGGGAACTATTTCATTTTCAATGGTGTTTCATTAACTGTGAGAGCATTCTAACTTCCTTAACCTATGCTCTTATCTGAATGTTCTTCAGTATCCTTATGACGTTTTTCCACTATGTGTAATGAGAGTTTTAATTGTTGATGAGCTATCTTATCATGTATACTTTTATTCATGTTTATATGTTTTGGTTACAAGAACAACTATCTGTGATTTACCATAACATCTGGACAGTAGTGCATTACTCATGAATTAATATCCAGCTCTCTAGAGATAGCTTAGTTAGTTTTACTTTATTACTGTTTGCATGATTTAGATGATTGCGAGTTCTAAGACGAGAGGTAAGAACCTGCGCATCACTTTGTGAATACTCCTTGCATCCTTTATCACCCTGCATTGTTAATTAGGCACGTGCATATCATATCTTAAGTCAAAATGCAAAAATATATACGATGGACCGGGCCGTAACTGGTAAACCTTTTACTTTGTTACTTGACCTACGGTAGCCGGACCGCAAACTAGACGGATTCCCTATACCAAACAGTCACGGGCTAGTTGGGAACGTTGACTGGGGAGAATCCCTTGCTATTGTTTCCTGTGAATTTCCAGGCCTCAACAGTTTCTGGCGCTAGAAGGAGGGCCTCAAGTGCATGGTTAGCCGAGGAAACCCGTTTTCCCAAGATTATTCCACTGATAATAGTTCAGAAAGCAGTGGGCTTCATAATCCAATTCCGGAAGAAAGGGGTAGAGAACATTTGTTTTCTGTCGACAACGAAGTTGTTAATAATCTGAGAAGACACACCAGGGCATATGTGAAGAATATTGGAGGATTTCCAACCATCCCTGAATTTCCCAGAAGAGAATATAAAAGGAAAGATCGTCTCATATTGGAAGACTCAGTGCTGGTTGGCGATTGGGAAGAACTTGTAGAAATATCCTTACAGGAAGTCGTACTGCCTTTGAACCAAGAAGGTCCCAATAGCACTCATAGTTCTCCTATTCACACTCCTGTTCGTTCACCTCCTCACTCTCCACCCAGACTCATGGCAGGTGTAAACGCCAATCAACCACCCAATCCACCGAACCCACCACCTGCCTGGAGAGCCCGATCACCTTTAAAACTAACACCTCCGTTACATGATTTACCTCAATCCTTTGAAAAGATGCTGTCCAAATTCGACCCAAGTGAGAAGATACTAGTAGATGACCACTTGCAAAGTTTCTATCTGGAAATAGAAGGGTTAAGGGCTGGAGAGTATGAAGATGTAGTTTGCAGAATATTCCTGCACACCCTTAAAGGAGCTGCAGCATCGTGGTACTTTGGTTTGCCTTCTAACTCTGTCCCTGATTGGGATACCTTCGAGAGAATTTTTAGAAGTAAATATGCGGTTCAGAAGACTCATGCAGCCCTCATGAAAGGCTTATGTGCCTTAAAGAAAGAAAGAAAGGAGAAGGTGCACAGCTTTACCCAAATATTTGCCGCATACCTCAATAATTTTTCTGAAGCTGACAGACCTTCAGATAAAGTACTTATTGAATACTATACCTTAGCCTTAGGACCTGAGTTGGCCATGTTTGCCAAAATAAAGTCCAAGCCTACTTTGGCAGAGACCTATGAGGAGGCGGAAATAGTAGAGGTTGAAAGGGAAAGCATCGAAGATTATCCCAAACGGTCAGGAGAGAAAATGGTGGGAAGAAAAGCCTTGTTGTTTACTAAGCCTAAAGAAGAGCAATCACCAGATTTTGAAAGTATGGAAAAAATGATGCAGAAGCTTTCTAACAGAATCATAGACCTAGAGAAAGAGAAGGAAACTTAAAAGTTCTACAAGCCCTATTAGAAGAAAAGAGAGGATAACAATCAGTCCCAACCTCCTCCGCACAATTCAGCATCTATGAATTTAACAGAGGTAGGAATGGAAAATTTTTGCACTTTCCACCAACAACCCCACTCTAAAAAGAATTGTCCTCAATGGATAAACTCAATGACGTTGGTTATGAATCAGCTGTTGGATTCTAAATTAACAGAAGATGGAGATGAAGAAAGAAAAGAAAGTACCACTTCAACGAAGGAACAAGAAGAAGAGACCATGGTTCTATGGAATTCTGTTTCGTTATTCGATTCTGAAGAAGAAAAGAATTGGGGATACAAGGACGTCATGGAAACCAACGTAACAACAAGGAGCCAGGGGTCGGCTAAAGGAAATAGTCTCATGCTCCCAAAGATTAAAAGGCTTCAAAAAAATGTTAAGAAATTTCAAAATAGTTCCTCAGCTGATAAAATCCCCGAATTCACCATTACCAGCCAAGATCCTAGGCAGAATGATATGTTTTCCAGGCCCCATGAGGAAAAGATGAATGTGGACAGGCCACATCCTACCGAACCGCAGATGGATTATGACATCGTTGAAGATATTAAGAAGGTAAAGGTGAATGTCTCACTATTTGAAATGTGTAAAGTGCCGCAGCAGAAGGAAAGACTATTGAAAGTGCTTAAAGCATCGGATGAAAGGTTTCCCACTGGTAATCGACCCAAGGAAGAAGAAGAAATTGGAGAAAATAGCATTGGAGGTAAGTCTAAGAACAAGCATCTGCCTTTCCTCCTCACTTTTGAAATTTTTAATCACAACGTACATAATTTCTTGGTAGACTCAGGGGCGTTAGTTAATGTCATGCCAATATCAGTCTGCACAAGGATAATTGGGCAGCCTAAGCCATCTACTTGGAGGGTGGTTCAGTTGGACAGGGCGAATGTGAAGGTAGTTGGTGAGATGGAGGATGTCCTAGTCCGCCTGTCTTCAAATGATAAAGTATGCCAAGTTATTGATATTGTGGTGGCCGACATACCAGACGCTTATGGGCTTGTTCTGAGCAGAGATTGGTCAGCAAAACTAAATGGATATTTTGCCTCGAATTGGTCGCATCTGTGGCTGTCGTATAAATGAAGCCCGAACCATATTAAAATTTTGAGGGAGCCTCGTATGAAATAGAACGTTACTCAACTTGAGGAAAATAATGAACCTGTGGATTCTGTGTTGGGAAATTATTTTATTGAATTGGAACCAGGAAATTACCAAGCAGAAGAAGCCAGTAACACGTCAGATGCTCAGCCTGATCCCCTTTGATTTTCACAGGCTGATGAAATTGACTGTAACATAGTAAACTTAGCAGTAGGGGTAGATTCGCGTGCAGTAGTTAGCGATTTCTGGACATTGTTTTTTGATGGCTCTAAGATGTTAGAAGGGTCAGGGGCCAGTTGTGTCCTGATCGACCCTAAGAAGAATAAACATTTTCTTTCATGTAGATTAGGGTTTGAATGTACAAATAACACAGCTGAGTATGAAGTGTTGGTGCAAGGCTTAAGAAAGGCAATCGAATTAAAGGTAAGTAATCTGAAAGTTTTTGGAGATTCTGAGATAATTGTAAAACAGATTCGGAATCAAATACATTGCATTTCTCCTCACTTAAAAGCTTATCAAAATGAGGTATGGGACCTACTCAAATGTTTTGATGCATTTAATATTATATCAATTCCAAGACTTAAAAATGCAGCAGCTAATTTGTTGGCCACGTCAGCCGCTAGGCTTGTTCCTACTAATAATCGATGCTCTGTTGAATTGCTTTTCAGGCCTTCGGTCCCTGATATGATCACCAACCTACGAGTGTTTGACGACGATCAACAGATTATAGAATGCTTAACAAATGATGAGGTATTTAAAGGGGCGACTATAGATGATGAAGAGCATCAGGCCGAGCTGAAGTATGATAATTTCATCCCTAAAGGAGTCAGAACCTTAGAAATAATGTTCGATCTAAATGAAAAATTTAGAAGACCAGCAAACGTGAAAACTCACAGCTCATCTCTACAGTTCGAGCTGATAAATTTAGGGACTGGGACAAATCCTAAATATGTGAATCTTGGCAAATGTTGTTCACCAGCAGAAAGAGATAAGTTCATCATTCTTTTTAATCAATGTAAAGATGTTTTCGCTTGGACATACGAATATTTGAAGACATATGACACCAGCATCATCCATCATGTTATCCCCATCAGAGCTGGCGTAAAACCTTATCAGCAACCTTTAAGAAAAATGCCTCCAAAATTGGAACCGCTGATTCAGAGTGAAGTTAAGAAATTATTGGATGCTAGAATCATTTTTAAGGTCAGACACTCATAATGGGTCTCGAATCTGGTATCGGTGAGGAAAAAATCTGGAGAAATTAGGCTGTGTGTGGATTTCAGGAATTTAAACTGCGCTTCAGATAAAGATAACTATCCTGTTCCACCCATGGAACAACTACTACAAATGGTCTCAAGTTCTGAACTATTTTCTTTATTGGACGGTTTCTCAAGCTACAATCAAGTATTAGTAGCTGAAGAAGATAGATTGAAGACAACATTCAGGACCAGATGGGGAACCTTCGCTTACAGAAGAATGCCCTTTGGGATTATAAATGCTGGAGCTACGTTCCAGAGGGATATGGATATATATTTCCGCGGTTTGATTGGTCGTAGTGCTGTAGTATATCTCGACGATATTACGATATTCTCAAAAAGGAGAGAAGAAAACGCATTTCATCTAAGACAGATTTTTGAACTTTGTCGGAAATATGGTATCTCACTGAATCCCAAGAAGTGTGTGTTTGCTGTTACGGAAGGTAAGTTGCTTGGTCACATAGTTTCAAAGAAGGGAATCTCTATAGATCCGGAAAGGATCAAAGCCATTGAACAGATCCCCTTACCCCATAATAAAAAGGGGATGCAATCATTTATGGGAACAATAAACTTCATGCGAAGATTTGTGCTAGACTTCGCTCAGATTATCAAACCTCTGCAACAAATGGTGAAGCAAAGTGCACAATTAAAATGGACCGAGATTGAGAAGAACGCATTCAACAAAATTAAAACCACTGTTGCACACACACCCTCCCTAAAAATCCCAGATTTTGATAAAGATTTTATTCTGTATACTTTTGCATCCGATGATTCACTAGCAGCTGTGCTTACTCAAAAGGAAGATGGGGGGGATGAATTCCCAATATCTTTTATGAGCACTGGTCTACAAGGGGCCGAATTAAATTACCCGACTATTGACAAACAAGCTTATGCGGTATTCAAAATAGTGAAACAATTCAGGCCCTACATACAAAAAAATCGAACCAAGGTGATCGTCCCATACCTAGCTGTGAGGTCCCTTTTTGTACAGAAGGAGTTAGGAGAAAGAAAGGGAAATTGGGTAACAACTCTCCCAGAGTATGACCTCGAATTCAAGCCAGCGGCTACATTTAAAGGGCAAGGGTTGTGCAAACTAATGGCTGAAAATGGAAACAACGACGAACATGCATGGGAAGATGAGGCTGAATTACATTTGATGGATGTATGTCCTTTGTTCACAGCCCCCAAGTCTTGGTATAGAGACCTCGTGCATTACCTTCAGGTAGGATTGTTGCCAGAACATTGGAATTCTAAGCAAAGAAGAGCGCTACGTCTCAAATCAGCCTCCTATCAAATTGTTGAAGAAATATTGTTCAGGAGAAATTATGACGGAGTTCTTCTTAGATGCTTAGAAAAAGAAGATGCGACGAAAGTAATGACAAACTTGCATGACGGTCCTGCTGGTGGGCATTTTTCAGGAGATACTACGGCACACAAAATTCTTAGAGTAGGTTACTATTGGCCCACGCTTTTCAAAGATGCACACGCCCATGTCAGGAAGTGTGACATTTGTCAAAGTTGTGGTGGAAGACAATCTAAAGCAGCCGCACCACTGAAGCCTGTGATGATCACGGAGCCGTTCGAGCAATGGGGGTTGGATATCATTGGGGAGATAAAGCCAAACTCCTCTCTACAACACAAGTACATTCTGACCGCGACCGATTATTTCACCCACTGGGTTGAAGCCATCCTGCTGTGCAAAATAAATGAGGACGAGGTCATCAGCTTCCTGTAGGACCATATTATGACCGGGTTTGGAGTTCTAGTTTCTTTAGTCTTTGATAATGCTAATTACTTTTCATCGATTAAATTAACTGCTTTCGCTCATGACAAAGGAATAAAGTTGCATTATTCTACTAATTACTATCCACAAGGAAATGGCCTGGATGAATCCACTAACAAAAAATCTGATTAGAATTTTAAAGAAGGCTGTAATAGAAAACTAGAGGAGTTGGCACTCAGCGCTACCAAACGCCCTTTGGGCCGATAGAGTCAACCCCAAGTCTTCGATAGGAGTGTCTCCATATACCCTTGTGTATGGTAAAGAAGCCATTCTTCCTCCCAATATCATGCTACCCTCTTCCATAATAGCTCAAGAATCTAGAGGGTCGGATGATGAAGTTTTGTAAATAAGGATATATAATCTCCTGAAAGCAGAAGAGGCTCGGTCTAGAGCCAGAGAGCGCTTCAAGCAACAACAAGAGGTAATGAAGAGATGGTTTGAGAAACATAAGGCAGGAACAAAAGACTTTGAAGTGGGAGATTTGGTTCTCAAGTGGGATCACCCCCATGATGAGAAAGGAAAACACATGAAATTCCAGCAGTTGTGGGTATGTCCTTTCCAGATTGCGGCGAAGCTTGGGCCTTCAACTTATAAGTTGCAAGATTTACAAGGGTGGGAAGAGAACTTACCAGTAAATGGCTTAGTTCTCAAGCCCTATTTTTCCTGAGTTGGTTTGTGTTCTTCTATTTTTTGTATATAAATAATCTGGCTTGCCCTTCTTTTGAGTCATGATGTTTAGTTTTTGTTTTAGTTTAAATTTTTTGATTTCAATAAAGGAAGCAACCCACGGTTGCATGGAGAATATCAGAATTTTGGAATGTTTAGAGTTCTAGGGTATAAGATGAGGTATTACTGTTTGTCTAAAAAAAGAACTTCTTCTAGTTTAGCAGTTTTCTCAAATAGCTGTGTACGCATTGAAGTCCTGCTTGACCCCTGTGAAACAAACCAAAATCGAAGGGTCTAGAATACTATTTTGAGGCTCCATCCATGTCACATTTTGAATGTCCTAGGGAGTAACAGCAAATGACCCATGGAAAGAAGCTAGGTAAACAGTATATTAAATACAAATGATCCCATGCCAAGAAACGAATGCCAAAAGGTAGATAAGAGTCAAAAAACTCCTATGAAAGCATTATATATCAAAAAAAATGCTGAACCATAAGTACTAAATCGCTGAAAGTTCCTCTCCGTCCATGAGATGAAACGTGAAATACACCTCTCACACAAAAGGACACTTGGGATAGAGGAGCCTGAATTAAAATTCAGAAAGAAAGGCATGAAGGAGGACTCATATGAAAAGGACAAAAGTCCAAAAGCACAAAAGTGCTAAAGTGGCATGGGAATGAGGAACAAATGAATATTTCAATTTGCCATGTGCTACGATCCTGTGGTGTCCAAGCTGCCAACTACCTGAAGACAAGTAACAATGAAACTCATCCTTCGGCCTCAACAGAGTTATCTCGACTTGAAAATCTTGGTTTCCACTCTCCCAAATTGGACTATCATCAATGAATAAAGGTACCCACTTTTTCCATTTGAGAAATCCAGATAGCTGGAAGAATTCGATAGATGCGTTTGTTGTTAAACAATCTATTATTTCAGGAATAATCATCCAGAGATCTAGGTTCACCAGGTAATTGCCAGTTGTTGCAGCTGCAACTGTTCTCCCCAAATTATTTTAAAGTTTGGACCCCCCTTTATGATTTTAATGCTGCGTTGAATCAATTGGAGTCGTGAATTTTTGGTCATGCTTTAATTTTGGATGATTTTCGAAGATGAACTCTCATCCTGTTTCAGAAATTGCTTGTGTTGGAAATTGTTGCGGGTCGCCGATGTTAGAGTGTGGTTTTTGTTAGTCGAAGATGAATTGGGTCAAGTGTTCTTTGAAAAACACTGTTCCGGAGGTGAAACAGTTTCAATTGTTGCCAAATTTTTAAAGTTTTAAAACACTTATCAATTTCATCTGACCGGAGGTTGTTGTCTGTTTCTCTTCCGTCGTTGCGGCTCCCAAATCAGCTAAGAACCCGATGTGTAAGCGCTCCATCCGCCGATGCGTGTCGGTCTTCTAGTCGCATGTGTATAACCCTGTTTTATTCCGCCGTTGCGGCCGCACAAAGAACTTGGCTGCCGATGTCGCTGTCCTTTCGATTTCCGATCAGAATTTTTCCCGCCACAGCTTAGGTCTTAACTCTTCTGACTCCGATGTACTTAAGTGTTTTTGCAGTACCCATCGCCTGTTAAGACCCACTTATGCGGCTGTGAATAGGTCTACCCTGCCGATTTTAGCATTCTGAGCCGCTGACGAGTTCTTTGTTTCTTGTCGTTGGTGATTTCTTTCAAACCCATAGGTAGACGAGATAGTGGTGCCGACGTTTGTTAAGCTTCATGATAGTCATGCACATGATCTTTCTTGTTGAGTAGCCATTTTGGTTGATATAATTTGATGTTTTGTTTTAGAATGCAATCCCAATGAATGATGCACATTGATTAATTGCAGGTGGACTCAAGGGACTGTTGAGATTAACACGGCGCGAGGACAAGCGAAACAAAAGACAAAGATCAGTAGTGACAAAGGCGCAGACCTGAAGATGTCAGTTACTAAACGGATCATGAGTGTGCACAAAAAAGATAAAGAGAAGGGATCCGAAATGTTTTGGGAGACCGAAAGGTCACGCGTTTGGTGGGGGGGGGAGTAGACCAAGCGGTCAACTGTTGGTTTAAATATTTGAAAGTTAGAATGGACAGGGGATTTTTCCCCTAGAAAAACTTGTAAACTAATGCTTGTAAGAGGGACTATTTCGTTTTACAACCAAAAATTGCAACTTTTGCCTGTTGGAGAAAGTGCTATGTGGAATGTATCAATGCATTTAAATGAGCGACGTTGAATGGGAACTATTTCATTTTCAACGGTGTTTCATTAACTGTGAGAGCGTTCTAACTTCTTGAACCTATGTTCTTGTCTGAATGTTCTTCAGTATCCTTATGATGTTTTTCCACTATGAGCAATGGGAGTTTTAATTGTTGATGAGCTATCTTATCATGTATACTTTTATTCATGTTTATATGTTTTGGTTACAAGAACAGTTATATGTGATTTACCATAACATTTGGACAGTAGTGCATTACTCATGAATTAATATCCAGCTCTCTAGAGATAGCTTAGTTAGTTTTACTTTATTACTGTTTGCATGATTTAGATGCTTGCGAGTTCTAAGACGAGAGGTAAGAACCTGGGCATCACTTTGTGAATACTCCTTGAATCCTTTATCACCCTGCATTGTTAATTAGGCACGTGCATATCATATCTTAAGTCAAAATACAAAAATATATACGGTGGACCGGGCCGTAACTGGTAAACCTTTTGCTTTGTTACTTGACCTATGGTAGCCGGACCGCAAACCAAATGGATTCCCTATACCAAACAGTCACGGGCTAGTTGGGAACGTTGACTAGGGAGAATCCCTTGCTGTTGTTGCCTGCGAATTTCCAGGCCTCAACACAACCCAACCCAACACACAAAACATGGCTCAGTATAGGAGCGACACAAGGTCACAGAACAACCCAAGTAGCATACAAATAAGTCACAAATCTACCTAAGGCACTCAACCAAGTCACGACCGAATTCTAATAGTCAACAAGAGGTCATGGTTGACCCGAACTAGCAGTAAGGAGGTCACAACTTGCTCAAAACAATAGCAGGAGGTACAAACCAACTCTAGCACCTGCAAAGAAGATCACAACCTGCTCAAAACAACTTGAACAGGAGGGCGACAACCTTAAATGGAAAATAAATAGGTGAATAGGCAGTTATGGCTATCTCTCAACCCCATAACAACCTTAAACAATGATCATGGGCACTGTTTCAAATAAAAAACAACATGTAAACACACTAATTCATAAATCTGGGTGCATCTTAGACACTTCTGGGCATGAATAAGATCATAACAACAACAAAGCCAAGTGTTTCATGGGTGAAATGGTAGTAAAACTCTAACTTAATATTTCTGGGCAGTTTGAAGGAGGATACTAGGGGAATTTTAGACATGAAACCAACAATAAAACACCGCGAATTTCCTGAAACATTGCAAACATAAATAAAAGGTGGCAACTTACATTTCAAGTCCAACTTAACACACATAAGTGGAATTTCCTAAAACAAATTATGATTTCAAATTTTGACAACATATACTTGTTGCCATATAACATTTCTATATATGTTTGGTTTCAATATGAGAGTTTAATTGCACAAGCTATTATTAATGGGTGTTGCCGATAGATTTTAATCCAATAATTAAAACGGGAACAAGCAATTAACATGGCAAACATATACACACATCCATCTTCATGGATTCATGCGGAACTATTCTTGATTATTATTTTTCCTTTGTATCAACGATCATAATAAATTGTTGGAGTTAAAGAGAAATTTGGAATTCGGAGAATTGATGTACAACATGATAGGTATGGGTAGTGATATGACATAATTTACTTTCCCATAATAACTAATATAGATAAAACTCAACAAGGTGTAATAAAAGTTGGTAAATCCAAGGTATCAATAAAATCCCGACTCCAATTTATGGAGGGCATATAAGAGAAATGATCATATATGCAAAGCATTATATCTTACACATGGATTAGTTGAAAGCAGTTGGAAGTTTATTGAGAATTGATAACAGACTTTGGGTATCCCACGCTAAGAAGAAAGAAGCATTCAAGGGAAACTTAAATGTTGTATAAATGAAATTGAAAAGTGTTGAAGTGGGTATTGATTGAATGCCTTTATGAAGGTGTGTAAATGTAGGGGCTAGTAGTAAAAGAAAGAGGGGCTTCATAGTCATTGGTTACCTATGATATATCTTACGATCCTTCCATGTTAATTCCTCTTACATACTCTCAATGCTTTCATTAATTAAGACCCTAACCAATGAAAATACCATACATTTGTACTCCAACGACTTCTAATTTTGTTTCCACCACTTGGGAGCTATGGAACATTATGAAGTCAGTGTATAAAAATTTAATACACAGAGAAAATTTTAAGGCTTTTAATACTGGCTTCCAGCTTTAAGAGAGATTGTGCAGTATTCAATGACATTCAGTACAAATGTCTCTCCCAGAGTTAATATATACCTAAAACTTTCACCATCATTTCTCTATATAATATGAGAGTCTTTCAAAATTCTCACATAAATTTGTAGCTTATACCGATTTAGATTTGCTCTCCCCATCTTCTAGTCATTTTCCTTTAAACCCTAGTCCATCCCTTGAAATGCAATATTATGCGTTTCTTATGCAGTTTCTCCAATAAAGTATGTACATCTATCTACAAGTCAGATGCAACAATTCCTCAAGGTAGAGGATTCCAAAACAACTTACGATCTTGTAAAGGGAAAGGGTTAGTGCCATTTCAGAGGAGGAGGATACAATGTTCATGTACCAAAACAATCCAGAAAGAGGATGGAAAACTTCAAACCCCTTGCTGCTATAGAATGACAATCTTTAGGACAACCTAGAAACACCTTTTAAATTGTAGAGGAAACCATAAATCATACATATAGAGTCTATAACATATTTATCTTGCTGCAGTAATCTAAACAAGCGCTTAGAAAACTCAACAAGATCACAACCCAGTCATATACAGTTGACCGAAGGACATTTCCCAACTTAGAGGTCTAGGAAGGGTTACCGTCCAAGGGAAGTCACGTCTCATACTCAGTAGTCCTCAAAGAGGTCACACACAACATAAGGAGGCCACGAATCAACTTAGGAGAAACACACAAGTGACAACCCAACCCAACACACAAAACATGGCCTAGTCTAGGAGTAGCACAAGGTTACAGAACAACACAAGGGCACAAAACAAAAGAACATACCTTTTTGAAAAAGATCCCCCTTACTTGATCTTTGTTGACTTTTGATTCTTAGAAGTTGGATTGCTTCTTATGATATTTGGGAAGCTTTTAATCTGAATAAGACTACCCCTTTTTGAATGACATTTGGTACTTCTATCTGAGACAACCCACATTCGTGATCAATAAATATTTATGATATATTGTTATTGGGTAAGAGTGTGATTGCCTTCTAATTTTGAAAGGCAATGGCAATTTCAACAAGCTTTGGGGAAATGGTCATTACAATTTTGCAAAGAAAATGTGGTGAGGATGAGAAGAGGATAAATACTTGTTCAACATCATTTCTCTAAACTTAGAATTTATACCTAACCTACTAGGAACTTTATAGAAAATGGAACCTTATAATAATCCTTTTTACAATTACTAATTATTACAATACATACACTTCATGGGCCTTATTTAATAGACACGACATCAATACATAGCATCCTATATATCTACTCAAGAGGGGAATGGTAGGACCCAGCTAACACTTCACCCCCTTAGAAAAGTGTTTTCTGTGATGCTTTCTATGAGGAGGTACAACCATAAACCAAGGTCCCATGGACAGTTTTCAACCACAATGCCAAATAAGCCAATGTATCTTGTGAAAGGAATAACTACAATGTTAAAGTAATTCAATGGACTCATTAACATTACCTTTCTATGATACCACTTGTAGTGGTGCTTGACCCGTAAATTGAATCACAACAATGATATGAAACCCTTGGACTTCATAAACAATACAAAATTCGTCCACATCAATAATAAAACCAATATATAAAGTTAACCCTTAGGGCATGGTAACAGTTTACAATTGATCCTTTTATGGAAGAATCAAATCTTGTTAACTTACCTATGAAGGTTGGGATAACTCTCTACGTTGAATTTCTAATTATAATATTTTTCAACAAGACATCTTATCACATTGCTTCTACTTCTTTATATAATTTCTATGCCAAATGATGACGATGATGATGATATTGATGAGATGATAGTAATGATGGAAATGGTAGTGACAATGAGAATGACATGAATGATTATGACGATGATGATCCGTATAAGAAAGTGTTGGTAGAGGTAAATAAACCTAGTTTCACTACAAGATCCTAGATTAAAATGTGCTCAATCACACTTATAAGTTATGCATGCTTGAAATTGTAACCATGTCCCACTTGTTATGCATGCTTTAAAGGGTAACCATATCCCATATGCTTTAAATGATAACGATGATGAACTAGATGCCAATGAAAACTAGTGATGTTGCTTTTATGATGACAATGATGGAAATGATGATGATGATCATCATCATCGTCATCATTGTCATTGTCATCATGATTATCAAAACAGTCATCACCATCATCATAATCATCATTCATGTCATCATCGTCACCACTGTCCTTGACGTCCTCATCATCATCATGATTATTGACATTGTCATTAGTCATTCATCATTACCTTTGGCATAAGAAATAACATCTACCCAAAATATGTGATTAGTGGAAAAGGGTCATGGAGGACACATACGATTTATGCATGAGAAATAACAACTTTATTTTTTAAGATGATCACCTTCATCATTCTCATTGTATTCACCATCATTGTCATTGTCATCATCACCATCATCATCATTCATTTCATTGGCATCATAATAATTGTCAACATGATCATTGTAATCATCATCATCATCATCATCATTGTCATCGTTCTCCTCATTATCAACAACATTATCATCATCATCGTAATCATCCTCAATATCATAATCATTATCCTCATTGTCATCTTCAACATTTGGGCGCGAAACTGGATGCAAAAGTGGATAAAAACATGGATGAAAAAAATGATGCAAACATGGATGCAACAAAAGTAGGCGCAAAAGCGTGTGCATAATGGGGTGCACCAAAAGTGGATGCAAAAGGGTAGGAAAAAGTGGATGCAAAAAATGAAGAAATCGTGGAAGCAAAACGTTATGAAAAAAGTGATGCAAAAGTGGATGCAACCATGGATGTAAAATTGGACGTGAAAGTAGATGCAACAAAAGTAGATGCAAAAGTAGATGCAGAATTAGATGTAACACCCAACGCAAAACCCAATGCAAAAGTGGATGCAAAAATGGAAGCATAAAGGGATGCAATTATTTATGTAAACTTGGATGCAAAAAATATGCAAACGTGGATGCAAAAGTTGAAGCAAAAGTAGGTGGAAAAATAGGCACAAAAATGGGTGTGGATTGGGACGTGACAAAAGTGGATGCAATAGTAGATGCAAAGAAAGACATAAACATGGATGCAAAATGGGATGAAAATGTGGGTGCAAAAGTGGACGAAAAAAATGGATGCAAAAGTGGATGTAAAAGTGGGTGAAACAAAACTAGATGCAAAACTTGACTCAAAACAGGATGTAAAATTTGATGCAAAACTTAGTGCACACAGGGATGCAAAAAAAGGAGCATAAGTGGATGCAAAAGAGGATGTGAAAAAGGATGCAAAAGTGGATGAAAACATGGGCATAAAAGTGGAGATAAACATGGATGTAAAAGGGGTCACAACAAGAGTAAATGTACAAACTAGGTGCAAAATTGGGTGCAAAACTAGGCACAAAACCTGGTGCAAAACTTGACGCATAACAAGGTGCAAAATCTAGGGCAAATTATGCCATAATTTGCACCATATTTAGAAAAAGGACGCAGAAAATGCCTAAAATAGCATTGTCCCGTGAAATTGCACCATTTTGTCTAAAAAATGAAGAAAAATACATTGAAAGATGGACTAGATGCAAAAAAGGAAGCAAAAAGAGACTCGCTAATCATAGGGTTTTGTTGTAGTGTATAACCTAAGAAAAAGGAGAAGAAGACATGAATAAGGACGTAGACAGAGACAGTGGCTAAACTAGTAGATCTTCAATAACCTTGAGCTAGTCATAATAAAGTATTTTTGTTCTTCAAAGTAAAGCAAACCTTCAATATCACATACAATTTTCTTTGAAATATCATTTGCCAACCCATTCAGCTCATGAAATATACGCTTAATAGATATTGAGTTGAACCTTTCCATAAGCAGTGTTGTCCTGCTGCACCAACAGTCTAATAATGATACCTGTAAGGAAGAGAGACCATTGGCCCAATCCACTATCGCTTTAGGGTCCCCAAAAATCTGAATTTCCAGGATGTTCCTTTGCAATGCAAAGGTTAGAAGACCCGATATATCTAATAGTTCAGGTAGTCTATTGCTCCCATAGCCATTGTACATTTGGAGTAGGAAATAATGGTATAATTCCATCTTGATGGCAATGCCTCCCCCACAAAGCTTATATTTGGAAGCACCATCGAAGTACCCATAAGGAAACACATATTTACTCTCGGGATCAATAAACAGTCTCAGTTTTTTGGCTATAGGAGTTGTGAAAAAATCCTTAAAAGAGAATAATGCTTTCCATCTGACCCTGATTAGGGGTTGTTCACAATCTTCAAATATCCACCTGTTTCGAGCGCTCCAAATGCCCCACAAAAGAATAAAGGTAACTGTTTAAGATTTGGAAAGGATTTAAGCCATTGCACCCACACTTGCTTTTTTTGTATTGGAGGATGAACACTTGAAGAATGTAATTTCTCTCCTCAATGAATGTAAATTGTATTTTTTCTCATAGAAAAGAAAAACACATTAGCATGGAAACTACCATTAACAACACCATGCATTAACAATTATTTTTCATTCACAACATAGAAAGGCTCAACCAACCTTAACCATTACAAACTAACATGAGGGTTGCATCTAACAAAAAATTTAAGGGCAAAATTTAATTTATAGAATAATTTTCAATATTTTTTTCCAAAAAAGATTCCCAAAATTTCTACACTTAATTTTTTTTTATGAATCTTTAAATTTTTCCCTAATATTATAAACAACACCTACACAATGATATTAACAATTCCATTTACAAAATATTGACTCTACACTTCAAAAACTATTAATTATAATAACCACATTAACACAAAAACCCCATTAAAAACACTCTCTACCATTACCATTACCATCACCATCATAATCTTTTATTCTTTTATATATATATGAAAAACTATTATCAATGGTTTTTAAAATTGCATCAAAGAATAAAAATAAATTTATTAATTTTAAAATTTTAAAGCAATATACAATGCGATGAAATCAATTTTTTACGGAATAGTTTCTACTCTGGTTTTCAACTCTATATTTTCCCACTCGTTTTCATCTCTGAATTTTATTCTTTTAACTCTGTATTTTCCCACTACCACAAATACGATACGCAGTCTACATCCACGAAGAATGGCACAAATGACCCATATAAGTCCTTTTCAATATATGACTGGCTAATGTTTATTTTTTTAATTCCACAAGACCATGGCTTAATAAGAAACTTATGATAATGATATTTATAGTGTTTATATTTTAGAATTTGGAATAGATTAAGATTATTATTAATTAGTTTAATTAGTTTGTGGTAGATTTGAAATCTAATATGTGGACAACAATCATTGCTTTATTTTAAGAAATATTTGTGAAAGTAATCATTGCTCTATTTTAAGTTAGTAACTTATTAAAAATAAACAACTTGTTACTGACATTTAACTTATGACCTATTCATATCCACAAGTCACAATTTAAATAGCTGTATTAATTATAAAACTGATTTCTATAATTAAATTATTTTTCAATACTACACACAGACAAATTTAGATTCTTAAGATTCTTTCCCAAAACGCTAATTATCTCCCCCTTTGTTTACAACTGTCAGTAACAAATTCTGAAACTCTGCAAGGTTACAGAATTCTCTTTCAAGAAATAGACAAAGCTAATCTCAAACTTTTCATGATCCCGTGAACCTTAAATTATCTAGGTAACAGTAAATACAGTACAATTCTGTCTCTTCTTTGACCTTACTAAACTGTCCTCCGCTATTTGGTTCAACCATCAATATTGGTATCTATGGTTAAATTAAATTACCAGATTGAGTATAGTTAGTAGGTGATGTTGCTACATGCACATCTGCACCTTTTTATCAACTCTTTAGGATGGATCTTAATATAAATGTAAGGCCGGTGGCTTGTAAACTTTAATTTAAAAATGGTTTGGAGTTAAGGTTTTTAACCCAATAAATGATTAGGGAGCAGAATTTGAATCATATAAATTTATGAGTTTTAAACATAAATATTTTTAACTATTAAATCTATTCAAATTATATAATTTAAATGGTTAAATAAATATAATTTGAATGATTAAATACAAATGTTTTTCATTAAATTTAAATTTAAATTTATTTTATAACATATTTTTTTCCTTGAATTAATAATTTTTATAACATACTTTTTTTCCCTGAATTAATAATGGTTGTTGTTGATGATGATGATTAAAGTCCACTATTGGACCTTAAGAAGATAATACTTAGCTTACTTTAAAATTTTGTTCATGTGCTCAAAAAGCTTGCCAAAAAGCTTTCCAAACTCACTATAGTTTTGGCAAGTTAGGAGGTATGATAAAGGTTTGTAGTATAGCAAATACTATGAAACTCATATCTAATGTGGATGTAAGCAGGGCACTCTAAGAGAAAGTGATTTTCATCCTCAACGCTCATAGACTCACACAGATGACAAACCCTTTCTGCCCATGGAGTTTTAGGAATAGACCAATGCCCTATTTCGCTATGGAGTTCATGAGAGATTGTTCTAATCTTGACTATATTAATTTTCTTCCATTATCTAGTTACTACCCAGAGATACTTCTGATCTTCGAAATTAGGATTAATGTCCTCCTGATAGTATCTTAATTTTCTCTTAACCACTAAATTTTTCCTCACACCACAATTTATCTTTAAACTTCGAAGTAATAACATTTTTGACATTATCAATGTTTTGCAAATGTCGTTTTCATCAATGCCCCAATGGTTTAACCAAGCCATGCTATCTTTACACCAACACCGCTTGAGGCATAGTTGGTTTTGACTTGAGTTTAAAACAATTTTAGGAAGTCTGTCATTTCCCATGTTATTTATCTTATGCTTGTACATTAGGTACCTGGTCATAACCATGCTCTTGATGAGGGAAATACCCACTTCTACGAGGAGAATAGGTAAGGAGTATTGATTTTAATTTTGAGGTTATAAGTTATAAGCCGCTTCTAGATTTGCTCAATCTTCCTCCAAGATTCTCTAGAAATGTTGCACCCCCTTCACAACCATACAAGATATCAGGGATGACAAGAGTTTCAAAGAAGACCTTCTTTTTATCCCACATGACCAGATTGGTTGATTTACAGTAATTTTCAAGACCCAAATAAGTTTTCGACCCTCCATTAATCATTAATGTTGTAGTTTCAATTGAGCTTGATATGAATATCAATTCTGAGAAACTTGTAAGAAGTCACTTCTTCTAGATTTTTATTATCATAAATAAAATTTGCATAGGTGTCTTTCTTAGATTTTATAATCACGATTTTTGTCTTGTCGTTGTTAACAGTCATACCCATATTAGATAAAAAAATATTTAAAAATTATTAATTGCTTATCAAGATCAAAAGTATGCCTTGCCATAAGAACAATATCATCAACATAAAGTAGGAGGATGATAACTATCCCAGGTAAAATTGTACCGACGGAACCTGCTTCTTTTAAACACCTTTCTAGCTTATCAATGTAAATTTCAAAAAGGGTAGGGAGAGGGGCCAGCCTTGTTTAATTCGAATATTACAATTTATATTCATTGTCCACCCCTCACTATTCTTAAATTTGGCAATGACCTTTTCGTATAACCTTATCGTGACAACTTTCAACTCAAAAGGAACCTTAAGCTGCTCTAGCCTATTCCATAGGTTATTTCTAGGCACTGTATCAAAAGCTTTTCTAAAATCCATAAAGCAAAAAAACATGTTAGAGTTATTATTACGACATTCTTCTTCAACGATCCTAAACGTAACAAGGTGGTCTGTGGTTGAATGATGCCTTCTAAAAACTGCTTGGCCTTTAGCCTGTTTACCTTCCATCTCTAGCCATTCATTGATCTTTTTCTAAGATAATATCATATAACTTAGCTAAGAAAAGGTTAATTATAATAATCCGATAATTAGAGGGTTCATTTTTATAACTACTTTTGAAAATAGAAATAATGAGACTTTGATTCATTTTTATATTAATAAATCAAATTTATATAATTTTACATAAAATTCATAATTCATATTCTAATGATGATGGTTAATATAGAATATTAATGTATATACCATAATCTATAATTTAATATCTCTTCTTTTACCCAACTCAATTGTCCTCTTCCTTTGGTTCAACCATCAATTTTAATATTTATTGTTATATTTAATTGTCAGACCGAGCTTAGGTGGTTGGTGATGTGCTACGTGCACATCCACAAATTTGTATCAATTCTTTATGACATATATTAATATACATGTAAGACATGTGGTGGCTTATCAACTTCAAGTTATCAATTGTTTGGAACAAAAGAAAGGATAGCTAACGTTTATAGGTCCAAGGTTGTTAACAAAAGAAATGACCATGGAAAAATTTGAATCGTTGCTCCATACTTTCTCCAGAATTGGGAGGCTTCAAATTTGTTATCTAAACGTTGGCACAATAACTTCAGTGTTGTAATTTGTCTTTGTATTATTCAAAGGTTCTATTTTCGGTATCTGAAATTTGATGGCCAATTTAGGTGAATGTTCTCTCAGTTTGGCATAGACTCAACTTCACCAATGAGTTTATTGTAACTGCGCAAGTGTCTTCCCAAGCCTCTGTTCTTTCATTTAAGCCATTTGATTAGTCACTTCTTGAGATTTTGGTCACAGTTCTATTGGGAAGATGGTTCTTTCATCTAATATTAAGGCTTATTATGGATTTACTATGATTTGGTGTCAGTTCTCATAATGAAAAAGAAGTTATTTGATGAAGCCGTTGAAAACAAAGTTACTTGATGAGCCTGATCAAGTTGAAAAAAAAGCGCCTAGCATATTGATAGATAAAGATGGTTGATCTGAAGAGTTATAGAGGCATTTCTATGACATAAATGTTACAAAACAAATTATGTAAATTTTTGCACAAAGATTCTTTTCCAAGCATAGACATGGTGTATTGGTAGCTCTATTGAGATTTGGTCTCACTTGGGTTTCCGTTGGAAGAAATCAGAAAGAGGGAGGAAGGTTCTATCCTTCGAGGTTTGAAAGTTTTCCTTAAGCTTCTACAAAAACTACACTAACTAAATTAAAGTGGATTCTAAAATAAACAGTAAATTATAGTGTTACCTCTTTATATAGGTTAGTTCTATTTCTTTAGAGTCTGAAGTACTAAAGAAAAAAAACATTTTAACCATCTATTCTTCCACATGTATAGAAAGTTAATATGCTAAGTGGGGAATATTTTAACACTCTTTAACTTTATAATCCTCTCCTCTTATCCATTAAGTCATCGCTTAATTATTTTATTAGTTAAGAAATAGGGGTGAAGTCATCTTGTAAACTTTTCCTATCATAACTTCAAAATGGCATCGTGAAATGGACTTTTGAAAAGCTTTCATCTTTCCAATTGTTATAACACTTTTCATAACAGTCTCCATTGCTTTACTATTGTTTCTTGACCCTATTCCAATATACTTTGACATCAAATCTAGTATACAAATGGATAGGATTATCTCATATATATGTCTCTTCGTTATTTAAAAACATACACAACAAAACAAACTAATATACTTTGTACATCGAATCGAGTATACAAATGGATAGGATTTTTTTTCAGAAGAAAATGACCTTTTTCCTGCTATTTTATTACATCAAAGAATTTTTTTTACATATACTTAAACAAATTTCATACTTCATCCATCAAGCTGTAAACTCTCTGAAAAAAATTACTATCCCTTTCTCTTACTGCACTAATCATATTGATTACATAATGCTTATGTCCTAGAACTTTCAACAAAATCAACTGTTTACAAAATAAACCTTTTACTACAAGCAAATTTCTTAACATACGCTACCCAAATCTAATATATCAACTTCTCCTTCATTAAGTAGAAGCCCTCCAAAAATTCTTGATACTTCAATGATCCAACAATGAGAAAGATAGCTTTTTTTGAAAGACTGTCAGCCATTGAATTAAAGGATCTAGAAACATGTCTGAAAGTGATATGTTTAAAGGAACTTTTTAAAAGATGAATTCATTGGCACCACTGTTTAAGCTCCATAACTTGTAAATAAAAATTGTTGTTAATCCACTCTATTATCACTTTAGAGTCTCCAAAAATGCATACGTCCGAGATCCCCATTAAAGCAACAAACTGCAAAAGTCCCCATAAACTCTGCAATTCAACTTTGCTATTAGTTCCTTTTCCTCCACCCACACTCAGAGTAAAATAATGTTCCTCATTTAGCCTGAGTACCATACCACATCCAAAAGATTGACTTGTTGAAGCACCATCAAAGAAATGTATAACACAAAACTAGATAGTATCTGGAGAATATAACCTTTTGGTCTTCTTGAGCAAATGCACATCTGTGAATTCTTTAAAAAAACTAATACCTTTTATCCCATAGGTCAAGACATTAGGAGGAATATTTTGGAAAACAACCTTGTTTCTTGTAATCCAAATAGACCAAGAAATGAAAACTGGAAGTAACCTATATAACTCAGATTCATTGAAATAATGAGTAAATGTAACTTCCAAATCCATAAACCTCCAATAATTTTTTATGCCCAGTAAATCAATAACCATTGACCGAACTTTTCTGCAAAATAAACAATTTACAAAGATATGTAAAACAATTCCATTATCTTGTTTACACAAATAACAGAAATTGGGACCTTGCCAACCCCTTTTCAAAATATTTTTCCAAGTTAAAAGCTTATTTTTGAGAGCAAGCCACCAAAATAATTTCAACTTCTGTGGAACCTTCCATTTCCACAATTTTTTATACCACCACTTATTATCCTCCTTTCTTCAATTTTTTCCAAGAAAGTCATAAGCCAATTTAGTCGTAATGGTCCCAATTTTTTTGTTCTCTAGCCATGTTAATTTTTCATCATTGGCCTTCAACTTGACCCCTTCATCCTTTAGAACATCTATATATTTTTTCCATTTCAATGCCCATTCACTTATCAGACCCACATATCTAGCATTTAACCAATATCATCCCTTCAACATAGACCATTTGGGTCTAATTTTAATCTGATCCAGAGTTTGAAATCCAATCATTTCAAGATGATCAAGGATTTCCTGAGGTAGTTCAAACAAATTATTGTCTCCTACAAAGGGATCCACCCCAATAAGAATTTTTTTTCCATTTCCAATATCCCAACTAATCCCTTTTTTTTATCCATTGAAAGACCTTAATAAAACTGTTCCAGATAATAGAAGCTCCATTTGAAGCAAACTTAGTCAATCTAAACCAGCTTAGAACAATCTTCTTCTTCAAATATTTTTTTCTCATTACCATACTCCACAAACCAATGTCAAACATACATCTCCACATTCTTTTAGTCAAAGAACATTATTAAAACCTGTTAAATTTTTTGATGCCCCATCCTCCCATGTGACCGAGTAAAGCAAGTTGTTCCCAAAAGGCCAAATGAAAATTTCTTTCATTTCATGTTCCATCCCACAGAAAATGAAATATTTTTTCTCTTATAATGTTTATGATTGATTTTGGAAGCATGTGTAAAGAACACGAATGAACCGCAATACTGAGCATAAATGCTTTGACTAATGTAATAATTCCACCCATTGAGAGAAATCTATATGACCAGTTAGCAATTTTTTTTCAATTCTCTTAATCAACCACTGCTAATCCTTCACATGGTAATTATTTGGTTTTAATATAAAACCCAAATACATGAAACCTTTTTCCATATGTTCAAACTTAAACTGAAAAAGATTTTTAATTTCAGTCAACATCTCAAGATGTACCTTGTGGGCATAAATGTAGGATTTTTTAGCATTTACTTCCATACCTATAGGATTGTAAAAGGTTTCCAATATACCATGCAAAACCTTCCAATCTTCAATATTGTCCAAACCAAAGAAAATGACATCATCTACAAAAAGCAAATGAGTGATTTTAACTTCTTTGGACAATTTTATACTTGAAATGTGACCTTCTTTGCATGCTTTGGTTACCATTCTGCTTAAACCTTCAATCATTAGTAGAAATAATAAAGGAGACATAGGAAATCCCTTCCTTAAACCTCTTGAGATTTTGAAGGAATTCGTGGGTGAACCATTTATCAAAACCAAAAAATTTGCAATAGTAACACAAGCCATGATCCACTTAACTACTTGAGTAGGTAAACCAATCTGAAACAAGACCAATCTTAAATAATCCCAGTCTACCTTGTCATAAGTATTAGCAAGGTCAATTTTCATCACAATTGAGCTTAGATCTTTAGACTTACCTGAATGTAAACATTCTTGAGTGGCCCCAATTGCATCTAGAATTTTCCTGTTAGACAAGAAGCCAACTTGATTCTTAGAAACAGTCTCTGAAAGCTTTTGTTTAAGTCTGTCTGCTATTACTTTAGTCACCATCTTATATACCAAATTACAAAAATAAATGGGCCTGAAGTCTACAAAAGTATATGGAATGTCCTTTTTTGGGATAAGAGTCATGAAATTAGAATTTAAAGGCCCTTTCATAATTCCCTCTTTCTTGGAGAACTCCACAACTTCCAACAAATATTTACCCATAATATCAAAAAAAATCCAAAAACAATTCAATAGTCCAACCATATGGACCAGGGATTTTGTCTTTTGCAAAGAAATATAAAACCTTCTTTATTTCATCAAGAGAAATCTCCTTACCAATTTCACTGCCTTCTTCCTTGGAGAAGAAAGAAGGGATATGCTTAAGTACCTTCAATTGATTACCTATAAAATCCCTTCTCTGATCTTTAAAAGAGATTTGAAATGCGTTACAACTTCTTTTTTTCATATTTACTTGTGAAGTTTCCCTGATGCCCTCATCAGTCTTAATTTCCCAAATTATATTTAAATTCCTACGCTATGAAGCATATCTATGAAAAAATTGAGTGTTATTATCACCTTCTTCAATCCAAATAGCTCGGCTTTTTATACACATAGTCGCTTCTTCATGTTTTAATAGAGCATCCATTTTCCTTGCAAGTTCCATAATTTTAACTTTATCTTCCACAAAGAAAACACCAGTCAAATTTTCTAGAAATAGCTCCATTATTTCACTTTCAATCAGTTGCAAGGAATTTTTTTCTTCAACAGGCTTCTTTTTTACCCAGGATACAACTTGTTTCTTCAATAGCTTCAATTTATAAGCTAAAAAATCCATCACATTCATATTATCTTAACAGGAAGTCAAAATAATGGGTCATGGAGTGCTTTGGAATCATCCTGGAAACATAATTAGCATGTCTGCTTTATTCCTGGTTCCTTAAAGCGCATATTTATTTTTTCTGAAAGCTGCCTTGCTTTACAACAGTTTTAAGGCATAAAGGAAAAGCTAGTCTAGGGGAACTCGCCTTGTTTTTTGACCACATCATCCTCCTTCCTTTTCTACATAAAAAAGCATGAATGAGTTGTCTTTCCACCACTTATTATCTTTACCACTTGATTTATCTAATTCGTGAGGATCTTCATGGATTTGGAAAGTCCTTTTTGCACTTATGGGGGATTTGACTTGTTTTAGTAAACCTGTTTTTTGACCAATTCGAATAAAAATCTAGTGCTTTAGAATATCTCATGTAATTATATATTTGAGCAGCCTATTACTTCATATGGTTGGATAATCTACACTTATTCAATACATGATTACGTTAGGCTCCAATTTCAGTCTCCTTTTGTGTGAATTTTGCATGTTTGATTAGCAATTTTGTGAGTGTAATTGATATATCTCTTGTGTTCAATTTCCACATGGTATTTGAGCCTTTGTATATCAATTTCTCTCCTTCCAAATTGTTATTACAGGCTCGACATCACTGACTGGGAGTTCATTCCGTTGACTGAAGGGCACAGGAGCTGAGATATGGACCAATATCAAAGGATCATCTTGACTCCATTCAATTTATTTGAATGGAAAGATGAGATGGAGATATTATTGATAGAGAAAGGTATCTACAGGGTTACCATGGCTACTGAGGCGGATCCCAATGCAGTTGCAAAGAAAATCAAATGGCACAACAGGAGGGATGAGGCCTATGGTATTTTGTGTCCGAGTATTTCAAGAGACCTCCTCTTTCATCTTGATTCATTGACATATCCTAATGAGGTGTGGGAGAATATTAAATATCTTTTTGGAAAGACATATGAGATGAGAGGACATCAAATCAAGAATGAATTGATCTCCTTGAATCCTAGTAGCTTCGAATCATTGCAACTCTATTTTACCAAGTTTAAGGCCCTTGTTTTGCAGTTAAAATAATGCGGGATTGAAAAGAAGGAGGAGCAACTAGTTTTAACCATTCTCCCAAAGCTTGGTCCTGACTATTCGGTGTTTGTTTCAACCTTCTATGCCACTAAATTGACAGCTCGAACCTGGAATATGCCTAAGCTTGTTGATTTCATGGAATCCCTCACTCATGAGTAAGATAAAATTGGTGATGATGGGCACCATCAAACCTTCCAAAGACCAAGATTTGGTTGCTAGAGATTCAAAAGTGGATTCAAAAAGCAAGAAAAAAATCTAAAAATCCACCTAACCAAAAGAGAGACAAGGAAAAGTTTCAAGAGGAGTCCTCAGGCTCCAAGAAGAATCCCCATAAGAAGAAGAACAAAGGAGAAATGAGCAAGTGTGCATACTGTAGTAAGGACTATCATCCTGAGAGCTCTTGTATGAAAAATCAAATTGACATGTTGACCCAACTCCTGGAGAAGAACAACATATCCCTTCTTGATTGCTCAAAGAAGAGGGAAGGAGGATCAAATTCAGAAGACAAGGAGAGAGTACATGCCTTGGTTGTTGGCACCTCAAGTTCACCTAGCTTCATCATTCATTCTGAAGCTTCCAGACATATGGTTTCGACAAGGGAGATATTTTCCTCTCTTGACATGTCAAAAGTTCCACCAATAGTTTTTGGAGATAACTATCTGACTGACAGTATGGGAAAGGGTAGGATTGATCTTGACCATGGTAATTTCAATAATGTATTGTATGTTCCAGGTCTTGCCTCTAATCTCTTTTCAATGTATCAGATGACTCACACTGGGTCTCCAAATAAAGTCATCTTCTCCCCCAATGAAGTTGAAATTATGGAGATTTCGAATGGTAAAGTCACAGCAAAAGGTGTTGTTGATTACACTTCGAAGGTATACAAGTTTTCCCTTTTTCTACCCTACTCAATCCCCTCTACTCTTCTTAATCATGCTAATGAAGCAAGCAGGATTTGGAATGAAGGATTTGGCCATCTTAACTACAAGTATATTTCTGATTTTAGTGACAAAGACATGGTCATAGGGTTACCAAAGATCAATTTTTCTAATGGAGTCTGTCAAGGTTATATCCTAGGAAATACCCAGAGCACAAGTATGAGAGAGCTAGTCATGAGAGAACCTCTGCACCTCTTGAGTTGATCCACAGTGACATTTCTAGTCCATTCCCTCATATGTCCATGAGTCAAGCCAAACATGCACTCACCTTCATATATGACTTTTCCAGGTATTGTTGGGTTCACTTCCTAAAGCATAAGTATGAAGTTTTTGACCTCTTCAAAGTCTTTAGAGACTTGGTTGAAAACCAATCTAGGAGGAAACTCAAGATCCTCAGATCTGACAATGGTGGTGATTATATCAAGTCTGAGTTCATCTAGTATTTCAAAGATGCAGGTATCCATATGCAACATTCTATTCCTTAAACACCACAGCAAAATGGTGTTGCTGAGAGAAAGAATAGATCACTGAAGGAGATGGCAACTTACATGATGGAGTCTAAAACTTTGCCACCAAAGTTTTGGGACGAGGCTATAAACTATGCATCCTATATCTAGAATAGGGTGCCACATAAGCAGCTTGATGGTATGAATCCTTTCAAATCTTGGAGTGGACATAAGCTAGATGTGACCCATTTTAGGATTTTTGGCTGAAAGGCTTGGGCTAGAATTCCAATTGAAAAGAGGAAGGCTATGCAACCCCAAAGCCAAGAGTGCCTATTTATTGGGTATTCTGAATATTCAAAAGGTTACAAGATGATAAAATTTATCACTAACAAATATTTCATTGAAAGAAGTGTTCACTTCAAAGAAGAGCCTTTAGCAGCAGTTGAACTTGGAGAGTCCTCTTCACCACCACAACCATTGATTGTAAGTGAAGAGACTAATGAGTTTTCTTATTTTGATATGTATGATAATGATGAATTAATTGCAGATCCTAATATCCCTAAAATACCAAAGTGGGTAGAAAGGACCATTCATGCAGTTGGGGAACTAGTTGGAAATCCTAATGACACTAGGAGGACTAGATCTCAATTTGAGAGTGCCCTTTTTGTGAAATATACACTCTTTGCTAAGAAGTGTTATTTGATGATAGATTATGATCCACAGACATATGAATATGCATCACATGATCCTAGATGGAAAATAGCCATGAAAGAAGAATTCAGCTCGCTCCAGAAGAACAACACGCGGGAATTGGATGATCTCCCCCCAGAGAGAAAGCTAGTGAACTGTAAGTGGGTCTTTAAAACTAAGTTTGTTGCTTATGGTTCACCTTTGAAATATAATGAAATATTGGTAGCCAAGGGATACTCTCAGGTACATGGTATTGATTACAATGATACCTTTGCACTAGTGGAAAAGATGGAATCCATAAGGCTTGCTCTAGCCATTGCAGCTTTGAAGCAATGGGAGGTACATCACATGGATGTAAAATGTTCCTTTCAGAATAGAGATATGAATGAAGAGATTTATATGCACCAACCAAAAGCATTTGTATTTAATCCATATTTAGTGTGCAGGTTTAAAAAATCATTGTATGGGCTCAAGAAATCCCCAGGGCTTGGTATGCCAAGATTGATGGATTTCTACTGTCACTGAGTTTTGTTCAATGCAAGTCTGATCCTAATGTCTATTTGAAGCTGATTCATGGTTCTTTAATGATTATTGTTATCTATGTGGATGACCTACAGATTATAGGAAGTTCAAAGAATGAGATTTCCTCCTTGAAGTATGCTTCATATTTTCTCACCAAGTTCAGCATGGAATATTGCAAGCAAAGCAAGACTCCATTCCATTCAGGAGTTAAGCTTGAAGAAGCAAGTTCTTCTCCTATGGTAAATAATACACTGTATAGGTAGTTGATTGGGTGTTTACTTTATCTTACACATACTTGACCTAAATTATCTTATGCAGTTAGTGTGGCTTCAAGATACATGGATCAGCCTCATGAGATCCATTGGAGAGTAGGCAAGAGGATCCTAAAATTTGTTCAGGGAACAAGGACTCATGGGATTTTCTACAAAGAAAAATCTGACTTAGAGCTAGTTGTATTTACTGAAAGTGATTGGGCAGGTGACAACACAGATCGAAAGTATACCTTAGGATATGTGTTCATGCTTGCAGAAGGACCAATCAACTGGTCAAGTAAGAAGCAGAGTGCCATAGCACTCTCATCTACAGATGTAGAGTAAAGAGGAGTTGTAAATGAAGCTACTCAATGTTTATGGTTGCAGGGGATACTTAGAGAATGTGGGTTCGAATCATAGTTTTCAACAGTCACCTATTGTGACAATCAAAGAACCATTCGAATATCTACTGATCTAGTTCAAAGACAAAGAACCAAACACATTGAGATCCATATGCACTATATTAGGGAGCTTGTCCGTGATGGTACCATTGCTCTACTCTACTGTGCATATTCAAAACAAGTAGCAGATATCTTCACCAAAGTATTATGTGAGAAGACTTTCAATAATCTCAAATCATTGCCGGGGATTGTTGATCATGTGGTGAAGAATGTTTGATAACAAGATTTCCAAAATTTTGTTTCCTGTCCATGTTTAAGGGAGGATTTTCCCACTAGGTTTTTCCTCTTTCCTTGGTTGTATGGACATGCAGTATGTTAAAAGGTGACTAAGCCTTGTTTCTAGGCCCTATAATTTTCTGATATTTACTCATAAAGTCAGGCTTAAGGGGGGTGTTAGAATAATAAACCCATAGTTACCCATATTTGACATTAATTAAATCATTTTGTCTTATTCCTAGGCTCCTAGATTTCCTCTCTATGCTCGTTGACTTCTACATGTTCCTAGAATTCAATACTTGCTAAACTGGGTCATGGAGTGCTTTAGAATCATCCTGGAAACATATTTAGCATGTCTTCTTTATTCCTGGTTCCTTAAAGGGCATGTCTACTTTTTCTGAAAGTTGCCTTGCTTTACAACAGTTTTAAGGCATAAAGGAAAAGCTAGTCTGGGGGAACTTGCCTTGTTTTTTGACCACATCAACCTCCTTCCTTTTCTCCATAAAAAAGTATGAATGAGTTGTCTTTCCACCACTTATTATCTTTCCCACTTTCTTTAGCTAATTCATGAGGATCTTCATGGATTTGGAAAGTCCTTTTTGCACCTATGGGGTATTTGACTTGTTTTAGTAAGACTGCTTTTTGACCAATTCGAATAGTAACCTAGTGCTTTCCAATGTCTCATGTAATTATATATTTGAGCAGACTATTACTTCATATGGTTGGATAATGTACTTTACTCATTACAAGATTAAGTTATTCTCCAATTTCAGTCTCCTTTTGTGTGAATTTTGCATGTTTGATTAGCAATTTTGTGGGTGTAATTGATCTATCTCTTGGGTTCAATTTGCATAGAATGATTAAAATTGAAGGGAATATTTTGATCTAAAAGTTATTCTTCAAACTGTAGAGCTATAGGAAAATGATCTTAAATATTAGTGTGTATATCCTAGGATCGATATCTTGCACAATGATCTACTAGATATTCCTTTATAAAAAAATGCTCAATCCTTTTACAAAATCCTTCTCCATTCTTCTGTCTACCTTTCCAAGTAGGATAAGATTTTGCAGGAAAAATATCCACTAGATGATACTTCTTAAACAACTCTAAGAAGAACCCAAACAAAGGATCCAGTGGTGAGGTCGTACCCCAATTATCATATGTATGAAGGGTAAAGTTCAAGTCGCTAGCAATTACCAGATTCTCTAAATTTCGTATCCGAATAACATCAACTTTTTGACCAAAAAACCTTTTGTTCCTTGTATGGAGCATATATTTTCAAAAAATGCATATTCTTCTTGATCCCTTGAACTTTACCTTTTAATAAAATCCCTACACAAGTCTTGAAAGGCTTAAAATTTCAATTTTACGGGTTCCAAGCCATCACCAAGCCTCCAGATAAACCTTATGCATCAATTGCACATACTTCCCAATCTGTTAAAATTCTAAGAATAACCATGCATACCTTAATACCAAATTCATAGTTTCTTAAAATAAATATACGTCTGCTCTATTACTATCTAGAAAACTTTTGAGGGCTCGATATTTGGGACCACCCGACAATCCCCTGACATTCACATAAATACAGATAATTTGAAAACCTCCAAAGAGGGCTTCTGTGCTCTAAGTGCCCCAATTAATTCACTAGAAAAACTAACTCCTTCCTCTTCTAATCTATTTCTATTAGAAACCATAATATAACCTGCTTCCCGAAGGAGATTTCTATCAGTTTCATCCAGAATCTTTTTACTGTCACTAGTACACATGGCTCAAAAGTTCCATGAAATATTTCTACGAATAAGTTAAAAATGGAAATTTTTGTGGATAAATAGATAAATTTTTTGAAAAGAAAATGTTATGGCCCCAATAATTGTCTCTATTGCGACGGAAAGGACTATTTTTCTTTATAGCGACAAAAGTTTGTCTATATTGTGACAAAGACACACGTTCGTCGCTCTAGCGACGAAAATCTAAACACGTGCAAATCAATGGTCATCACAGTAACAATTATTGACTTTTTTTATTGTTGAAATTTGATCGATGTGCATTTTCATGGAATTGCCATGATCATTGATCTATAAATACATGTCTTGAAGACATATTTCATCAATTTATTTGCTATAGTTCCAACAATTTTTCTGCTGATTGTTCGATCTGTGATTCAAGAGTACGGTACTGGTTTAACACATCAATTTTTTTATCTCCTTTGGTTTCTAGGTTAGTATTTTTAAATTCTTTGTCTCCTTTAATGTGTAGGGTCATACATAAAGTGAGTCAACTATTCATTTTCTCCTCAATACTAACACATCCAATTCCAGCATGGCAAGCGAGGGATGATTGGGAGGTATTGATTTGAATGTATCATGATAGAGTTTATAATTTTGTTAGGGAAGGTACATGAGAAATAATGGGTTCATTTTAAATTAATGGGTGCTTTAGGTAATACTATATATTCTTATTTAAAATAGATAAAATGGTTAGATGAACATGAAATTTATTCAATTTCAAAATCTTTGTAAAATTTTAGTTTTCATTGAGGTTTGTGGTTAGTGAACTAATTTTTTTCCAAAGAGTAAATATAATGTCATCGAGATTGGTGTCTTAATCATTGTCTGATTAAAAAAAGATGAAGACGAAATAATTAGGGAAGAAACAACATTTCTTTTGAAATGTTTTATTTGTTTAGTTTCTTATTTCTAGAGGGGTAAACTATCATGTGGTAATACCCTATGTGAAAAAACGTTTAAGCATTATGATCCCATGTGCTTGTGAGAAATCATGTTTCCTAACTTGGGAGAACATAACCGTTGGGGGGGATTTACATTTTATCACTAAGTATAAAAAATATAATGGTTGGTGGTAAGAATAGACCCCCATACTAACTTATTCCTTAATAATTTGGAAAGGAGGGGTGTTTGTGATATGTAACTTGTCAAAGTAAAGTCAACTTGGATTTACTAACTTTAGATTTTTCACTTTCCATGTCATGTCCTTTAATTTTCTGTCTCCTTTAATATATATATATATAATTTACTTATACATTGATTGAGTTTTTTTTGGTTCTTATAGGCTATTAGAATGTCAAAGTAATATACTTGGGAATAAAATTATACGAGGTATGTTGAGTTTAAGGAAACATTGGAGGTGAAGGGCGATGGAAAGTGTTATTTCCATTGCAATGATTGCATGGGTTTGCGAACGAGAAGAATTTTAAGAACAAGTGATGAGAAACAGTGTAAGGAGAAGGGGCATGATGAAGGGGGATTTGAATATCGTCCCTTGGTAACACGTTATTCATTACATATTGTACTTCTTGTAATATTACTGATCATGTTATTACATTGTTTGTAAATATAAAGACAATGCCCCCTAAATGTCGTCCTCTAGAGAGCTATTTGCCATATATTAGTATAAATACTACTTTACAAGGTGAGGAACATGGATATCATAATATTGAATATCGTCGAAGTTCTTAATGATCCTATGGATGAAGATGACATTATTGATACAAATGACAAAGATGAGATAGATATATTGGTCCAAGACACATTTTCTCCATTGGATGAGGAAAACCTCCATGATATTCATTATGTTCCTCTACTCAAGAAGTCCCAAGAACCTATTTACGAAGGCTCAACAACAAATCTTCTATCTGTTATATTTTTGTTGGTGAACTTGAAGGTTTTGAATGGTTTATCAAACACTTGTTTCATAAAACTCCTAAGGTATGTAATGTATTAATTGTATCTTCACAAGGATGAAAATCTCACTATTTTCCTCTATTTTTAGTGTTAATTAATTCATAAATTATGGATAAGCAATATTTATGATTTATATTGTTTGCATTTCATTTTTTTTGTCAATGTTGTAGACTGTTGGGTTAATTTCTATTACCACCATCAAATAATTTACCATGCACATGTCGGGAGGTATTCTTGATTATGAAAGAAATTGGAATGGAGTTTCAAGATATTGATGCATGTCCTAATGATCATATTATATATTATGGACAATATGCATCAGAAAACAAATGTGTCAGTTGTGTTAGTGAAACACTTTTCCTTCAGATAGTGTGTGTCACTACACCAAAAGGGTAAAAGAAGGGGAAGAAATGTCGACATGTTCTTGTCTCAATCACAACCTCCAATAAGATCATGTGTGTGTGTGTGTGCTTTCCACTTTATGAAAAGGATTACCCAACGCAATCACAGAGAATGGATTAGGACATGCACTATGATACAATGTTAAAGATTAACAAAACATAGATGAAGAAAAAAATATAAGGAAACACTCAATGGGTAGATTTATTTCCTTATCATTGTTAATCACCAACATAGATAGGATTACATGACAGAAAACCCATGTGTCAATACCATGGCACAAAAAATACTACGGGTCACTAATTCTAGATAAGGTGACCAAACAACTACTCAACTAACAAACTAATTAATGCATTAATTCCATAGTGGACTGTTGAGATTACAATTCTTAACACCCCGCCTTAATCTCAACTGGGTCAATATCCTCAACATTGTTAATGCGTAAGTGTTGTCTCAGAAACTCAAATGCAAGTGTTCCCAATGGTTTGGTGAACATCTCATCCAATTGCCCCTTAGAGCCACAAAACAATAATGTAATATCTCCATTATTGATTAAATCATGAATGAAATGATAGTGAGTGTCAATATGTTTACCCTTTCTGTGAAAGACATTATGCTTGGACAATGTGATTCCAAAATTGTTATCACAAAATATAGCAGTTGGCTCCTCTTCTGTGTGTCCCATATTTCTTAGGAGAATTCTCATCCAAACTCCGTGGCATGCGGTTGTGGTGGTTGCTATATACTCTACTTCTACAAGTGGCATGCTAATAATGGGTTGCTTTTGAGATTCTAAAGATATCAAATTTGTACCCAAATGCGAAGCATAACCATAATCAATTTTCATATTATAAATACTACATACAAAATCATTGTCATTGTACCATGTGAGAGTACTTTCTAGTGAATGACTGTACCGAATGGAATATCCAAGTGTTCCTGCATCCTATCTCCTAATTATTTTTCCAACTTTCCAATGAGAGTCTGTAACAAATATAAAATAATATATTAATTATAGTTTATTAATTACTAAGTGAAAGGGTGTAACCATTCACTACACATGCTCAAGCCTATAAAGGCGAACCCCATTGTAAAATCTTATAATCTTATCTATTATCAATATTTATTACTACTTACCAGCATGTGGGATTCAGATTACCAGTGGGCATTTTAGATAATTTACCAGCGTTAAAGAAGCTTTTACTGCTTCATTTGATATGAGAGCTGTTCTTTTCGGGTGACATGTGGTTTATTTTGTTTATATTGGAGGCTTGTGGCCCAATTTTAATTACCTTAGGTTTGTGACCCAAAATCTTTAAAAGAAAAATAAGAAGAACAAAAAAATCTCTAACTCCAGGCTTGTGGCCCAAAGGGGGAAAGTAAAAAAGAAAAGAAAAGAAAGAAAAAAGTTAAAAAGAAAAGATAAAAGAAAAAAAAGAAAAAAAAAGAAGGAAAAAAGTAAAAAGAAAAGAAAGTAAAAAAAAAGAAAAGAAAAAAACAGAAGAAAAAAGAGAAACCAACACATGGTTTTGCTTTCCAACTTCATTCAAAAAAATCTCTCTCATCTCCTTGCTTGACATCCATTCTTATTCATCCCTAGAGTCCCACCTATCACCCCTTAGGTTCAAAAACCCTAACTTGTTTTTCAAAAAGATTAAATATATTAAAACAATATTAAATTGTATTAGTTTTAATATTTCAATTTTGAAAAAAAACTATATATTAAACTATATATAGAGAAACATTAAAATAATAATAATAATAATTAATAATAATTATTATAAAAATAAATATAATAATTACTTTTGGAAAAAAAAAATTACTTTTGGAAAAAAAAGAAGAAAACAATTCAAATAAGAAAAAAAAAGAAGAATTCAAAAGTCAAAAGGAAACCCAACTATCGTCAAAGAACACTAGAAGTAAGGAATTATGGTGAATTCTAAATCAGAATTGCAGTCCCAACTACAAGTAGCATTGGACAAAGTATTGGACATGGAGAAGCTGGATATTTCTAAAGGATTAATAGAGCAGGAGAACCATTATCTCAAAAGACGTAATGAGAGATTATCTACTCAAATTGAGGAATTAATGAGTAAAAAATATCCGAATCAGAATCTACAAAACCAAAAAATCATGAAAGGGGCAGTCGAGAATAAAGAAGAAATCAAACGATTAAACAAAATCATCAAATACAAAGATGAAAAAATCACGCAAATTCAGACAAAAGTAAGATGCCAAGAAACAGAGAATTGTCGCCTTTAGCAACAGATTGAGGAACTCTAGCAAAAAGAGGATGACACAAAAGAAATGCATAGGATGGAAATTATGAAAGTCAATAACAATAATAGTTATGAAGATCAAGAAGTTAAAGAGTAACAAGAAGGCAGACAACTCGGACGAATACATCGAAGGAAAATTCCTAGAAAAGCAAGAATAAAATCAATGCCTTCTAAATCTTAAATAAGAACTTAAGGAACAACTTAAGAAACACAAAGTCGAAGAAAAAGTGCAAGAAGAAATTATTAAGAAGATTCAAAGTGAAAATAAGCAATTAGAAAACAAGTTAAAAGGTATACATAACAAAACATCAAAGTTGTTAGAAATACAATTTATGGAAAAAAACACACTTATCGACCCAGTTCAGATCATCACTCTAGTAGAAGAGAAGCCTAGACAAAGATTAATCCAAAGAGACACCACAAACTTGATAAGAGAAAATCACGATGAAGAAACTCCCTATCTAAATCCAAACCATACCAATCGATATATTAAGAATCGTAAACAATCTATAGAAATCATTGACACTCGTGCACTCAATTCTCATGATGTCAGCTCACTTACAAAGTGTGACGTTCAACAAAGAATCAATTTGGGGTGGATTGACATCTCCACACATCAAAAGTTATGCTCTACACTCAGGAGTTCATATAGACTTGTGTCGTCGGCCAGAACTTTGCACAAAATGATGCGGCCACATTATAAGGCTTTGAGGACAAGTCCTTTCTAAGAGAGTGGCAATGTAACAAATATAAATAATATATTAATTTCTAAGTGAAAGGGTGTAACCCTTCACTACACATGCTCAAGCCTATAAAGGTGAGCCCCATGGTAAAATCTTATCATCTTATCTATTATCAATATTTATTACTACTTACCAACATATGGGATTCAAATTATATGTGGGAATTTTAGATAATTTACCGATGTTAAAGAAGTTTTTACGCTTTAGAGTCTTTGGGAGGCTCCATAAATATTTAAATAAGACTAACAACATACCTCAAATAAACTATAGTTGCACTCAAATACATTAAATTTCCTACCATTCTTTTATAGAGTGTAGAATATATTGTTGGTCCATCATCATTCTTTGTTAACTTGGTGCCTAGAGCAATGGGGGTTTCTGTTGGTTTACATTTATCCATTATGAATCTCTGCAAAATATTACTAGCATACTTATGCTGACAAATGAAAATGCCTTATTTACTTTGTGTAACTTCCAAACCAATAAAGTACTTCATCAAATCTAGATTAGTCATCTCAAATTCATTTTTCATGACTATCTCGAATTCTTCAAGTATCATATTTCCAATGTAAATAATGTCATCAACATAAATACATACAATCAAAATTTTACCTTGCTGCTCTATTTTTACATACACAGTGGGCTCATTATTGCTCCTGATGAACCCATTGTTGATGAAATGGGAGTCAATCCTACTGTATCAAGCTCGTGGAGCTTGTTTTAGACCATACAAGGCATTTTTAAGCATACACACTTTGTGTCCATGACCTTTGATACTATATCCAGGTGGCTTGTCTACATATAATTATTCTTCAAGAATACCATTCAGAAAGGCATATTTCACGTCCATTTGATATAAAGGACATCGATTGCATGATGCAATGGCAAGTACATATTTGATGGTATCCATCCTTGCTACTGGAGCAAAGTTTTCATCATAATCTACACCATATTGATGTGTATATCCTTTGGTAACCAACCTTTCCTTGCACTTTTCTAACTCTCCTTTTCATTCAGTTTGGTCTTATAGACCCATTTGACTCCAATACTTGTTTTGTCTACATGGATACCAACAATATCCTAAGACTGATTCTTCTAAATCAATATCTTCATTCATTTCTTGTTCCCACTGTGCATCCATTACTACTTCATTAAAAGATGTTGGATGAAAGAAAAACATAACATATTGTAATTTTTCATCTATAACATGAGTTTGCTCATATAACTTCCTCAAACTTTTGGTTTTCTTGTTTTGATATGGACTATCTTCTGGTGTTTCTTATTGCTTATATACTTCCAATATTAGAAGTCTAATGGGAAGATCTATATTATCTACACTTTCTTTACATTGTATGTGTGAAGGATCACTCCAACATTTGTCTTCAAGGAACTTCACATCCTTTCTCGGCACAATCTTTTTGGTTACAGGATTGTACAACTTGTAAGACTTGTGTTGTTCACTATAACCAGTTAAAATTCACCTCTCACTCTTCTTATGCAACTTTATTCTGAGTTTATTGGTTACATGAGAAAATGAAATAGAACAAAAAAATATTAGATGTGCAAAAAAATCTTAGATGTGCAACACTAATATTAGTGCCACTCCATGCTTCTTCAAGAATCTTGTCCTGAACACTCATAGTGGGTGATATATTGAGAAAGTACATTGAGCATGCAACAACTTCATACCAATACTCATATGATAGCTTCTTATTTGACAACATGCTATGATCCATGTACATGATGGATCGAATCTTTCATTCATCAACTCCATTCTACTTTGGAGTGTATCTGGTGGTGAACTATCTTTGGATGCCATGCTTCTTGCAAAAATTTGTAAACTCATGTAAATCATATTCACCTCCACCACATGACTTGAGCACTTTAATTAACTTTCCATACTGCTTCTCAGTCAAGGCCTTGAACTCTTTGAACCTGGAGAAGGTCTTTGATTTGTTCTTGAGGAAATAAATCTAGAATTTCCTGCTAAAATCATCAATACATATAAAAAATGAAAATCTACCTCCTATTGATTGGGTTTTCATGGGTCCACAGAGGTTTGTATGAACTATCACAAGATGTTCTGTGGCTTGATATGTGGAAGTGGGGAAGTTGTCACTTTGATGTTTCCCAATGATACAATCCTCACAAGAGCTGGATTGTTCATTTATAACTGGTAACCACTTGACCATGGACTATTTATGCAGAATATTGATACTTTTAAAAGGAATATGACCAAATCTACAGTGCCATAACCAGGATTCATCTATACTAGAAATAGTATGAACAACTAAAAGTGTGAGGTTGGCATTCCTGAGACTGAGTGAGTATATCATATTCTTGGTCATTTCAACTTTAGCTATGAGTCTCCTACTAGGGAGTTTATCATAAATAACATAGTATGTATTAAAAAATCTAAGATCATATTTTTTATGAAGTAATTGACCCACACTGATCAAATTTACATCCAATATTGGTCCATAGAAAACCTCATGAATAAATTTCTTTTCATCTTCTTTGTAAGTATAGTAACAATACATTTTCCTTTTTCTAGAATCAAAAAGTTATCTCCTAGCTTGATATTCATGAAAGAAAAGGAGTTCAAACTAGAGAACAGTGACTTGTTACCTATCATGTGACTGTTGCAGCCACTTTCAGGTAGCCATAAATCTTTGCTGCAGTGTTCTTCAGTTTCTTAATAGGAGAGGAACATAACCTTTGACAAGACTTCTTCTTATTTAGAGACATTAACTCTACCACTATTCTATTTTGCTTGCTTCTTTTTGCATTCTTGTTCATAGTTTCCATACTTCTTGCAGTAGTTGCACTGAGTATTGGACTTAGTGGTCCATCTCTTTCCTCTCCCTCTCTGACCTTGAGAGTTGTTAGACTGCTATGAGTGATTTGAATGTTCATGTCTGGTTATTTCTTATATATGAGAAAGCCCTCAGCCTCTTCTTCCTCTACCTCATTTTCCTCTGCCTCGACCTCTACTGAGGGAAGCTTGGGTGCTGGAAACATTTGCCTGTGACTCTTCTTTTTTATTGAGTCAAGATTCATGAGATAGAATAGGTCCAATCAATTATTTTAGGGTAAATTATGACATATATTTTTCTTACTCTATGGAATTCACCACCATAGAAAATTTCTTGGTGAGAAACCTTAGAATATTATTAACATGCTACCTTTTGTTCTACAGGTTCGCCATAGGTTAGAGATTTGGTTATAATTCCCAAAACCCGAGTCCTAAACTAATCTATAGTTTATGTTTCCTTCATTTTCATACTTTCAAACTGAAGTCAAAGGTTTTGCAATCTTATCATTTTTACTCTGTTTGTTCCCTTGTAGGAAGATGCGAGCATATTGCAAGATTGATGTGCATTGGTAGCTCCTAAGAGCTACAAGAAAATGGACTCCTCAATGTACCTTTGTATCAGCCATTCAGTTTTGAGATCTCGGTCTCGGTGAGATTCTATGACATTCTTATGGGAATTATAAATGGTGTCTAGAGCATTTGTATCAAGTTCTTTGAACTCGGTTTCAACCATATCCCAACATTTGTTGAGCTGGAGAAACATCTTCATCTTGATAGACCAACACTCGTAGTTGGTACCGATCAATATGGGCCCATAGATATGATTCAAATTTGAAGTGCTTGTGCTAGTAGTAGCCATCTTCTTATGACTATTAACTCGATCAATTTGGATCCGGAGATGTGATAAAATATATGGTCCTTTAACTTAGTGGAACAACTTGTATATCTATCACAGGGTGCGTCAATACCACACTTTTCCTTCACATGAGGTGCGTTAGTGACACACTGTTCCTTCAGACATGGTGTGTTAGTGACACACTTTTCCTTTGGAAAAGGTTTGTCACTACTCCAAAAGGGTAAACGAAGGGAAAAAACATCGATGTGTTCTCGTCTCAATCGAAACCTCCAATAAGATCATGTGTGTGTGTGTGCTTTACACTTTGTGAAAAGGATTACCCAACACAATCACAGAGAATGGATTAGGACATGCACTATGATACCGTGTTAAATATTAACAAAACATAGATGAATCAAAAAATATGAGGAAACACATAATGTGAATATTGATTTCCTTCTCATTATTAATCACCATCATATAGAGGATTACATAATAGCGAAACCATGGTTCAATACCATGGGACAAAAAATACTATGGGTCACTAATTCTAGATAAGGTGACCAAACAACTACTCAACTAACAAACTAATTAATGCATTATTGACCATAGTGGACCATTGAGATTACAATTCTTAACACACACCCTTAATCTCAACTGGGTCAATATTCTCAACATTGTCAATGTAAGTGTTGTCTTTGAAACTCAAATGCAAGTGTTCCCAATGGTTTGGTGAACATCTCATCCAATTTCTCCTTAGAGCCACAAAATAGTAATGTAATATCTCCGTTATTTACTAGCTCATGAATGAAATGATAGTCAGTGTAGATATGTTTACTCGTTCTATTAAAGAAATCATGCTTGGACAATGTGATTGCAGAATTGTTATCACAAAATATTGTAGTTGGCTCCTCTTCAGTGTGTCCCATATTTTTTAGGAGTGTTCTCATCCAAACTGTGTGGCATGCAGTTGTGGCAGCTGCTACATACTCTGTTTCTACATATGACATGCTAATAATGGGTTTCTTCTAAGATTCCCAAGATATGAAATTTGTACCCAAATGCAAAGCATAAGCAAATGTGATTTTCCTATAATCAATATTACTTACAAAATCACTGTTAGTGTACCCTGTGAGAGTAATTTTTGGTGTAAGAGTGCACCAAAGGCCATATCCAAGTGTTCATGCAACATTTCTCATAATTATTTTTCCAACTTTCCAATGAGATTCTTTGGGAGGCTGAAGCGGACTAAAACTCTAAAACCCACATGAATTCCGGACATTAACCACAGTAAAATTGAATATTGAATGGCGATTTAATTACAATGATGAGAAGACCTTTTATAGGTCAAAATACACTGTTTCACTGAAAGGGTGTGATCCTATGTTTTAATTAATACTACATTAATATTAAAATAATTGCTCGTAATATTAGATACATAACATTGCCTCCATCTTTTAGAATGCTTTGTCCTCAAAGCAAGGGTAAGGACGGGTATTGTTGACGAAACTGTTCTGTCTCCCATGATGCGTCTTCATCTGGGAAATTCTTCCACTTAACGAGATATTCCTTGAGTGTTCTAGAATGAAGTTTTCTTTCTTGGATTGCAATGATTGCCTCGGGTTCCCAAATGACCCTTCCTTCGTCATCTAACATAGGAAGTATTTTTTGTACTATTTGATGTTTACCCAACATTTTTTGAGACATGATACATGGAAGACATTGTGGATATGACTTTTTATCATGTAACTATAATTTATATGCCACTTGACTAATCTTCTGGATAATCTGGTACGGTCCATAGAACTTTGGGGCCAACTTGTGTTTCCCTCCACTTTTAAGGGATCCATGTTTATAGGGTTGGAGTCTTACGAATACCCAGTCTCCTACTTCAAATTCTCTTTCGGTTCTGCGTTGATCTGCTTGTTGCCTCATGCGATTCTGTGCCATGATTAAGTTATCCTTTAGTAATTCAATTGTTTTTTGGGATTTCTCTAGTTGGTTCCTTACTTCTGGAACATTAGTATCATTCAGAACTAACTCCTTCCAATTTGGAGGTTCATACCCATATAACGCTTGGAAAGGGGTCATTTTTGCGGAGGTGTGTTATGTTGAATTGTACCACCATTCTGCTAAGTGTAACCATTGAGACCAATGATTTTGTTTATCTGTTACGAAACAACGTATATATGATTCTAAGCATTTATTTACGAATTTAGTTTGACCATCTGTTTGGGGGTGGTAAGTTGAGCTCATATTGAGTGATGTACCCATTTGTTTAAAGATTTCCCTCCAAAATTTTCCATTAAATTTTGCATCTCTATCACTGACGATGACTTTTGGGAAGCCATGCAATTTGTAGACATTTTTGCAAAATACTTCTGCAATTTGTTTTGCCGTGTTTGTTTTTTTTATTGCCATGAAGTGAGAAAATTTGGTTAATCAATTGACCACTACAAGGATCTTGTCCTTTCCTTCTGATGGAGGTAACCCATCGATGAAATCCATTGATATCTCTTCCCATTTCTGGTTTGGAATGTGTAGGGGTTGGAGTAACCCTATGGTTAAAACATTTTCATTTTTGTTTCTCTGGCAATTGTCGCATTCTGCCACATATTGTTGGATATCTTTCTGCATTCCCTTCCAGAAAAATGACCTTCTTGCATTATAATAAGATTTGAAGAATCCTACATGTTTGGCGGCTGGTGAATCATGGGATTCTTTTATTGGTTTAACCTTGAACTTAGAGTTTGAGTTCAAATAAATCCTCCCCTTATACCAAAGAATATCATTTTTCCATTCAAACTTGGGGTCACGGTTGTTGTTGTTAATTATTATGCTTGTTTCTGGGCCCTTGGTGTATTCACTTCGTATTTCATTCAGCCATTCTGGAATTGCAATTGAGATGGAGTAAGAGGTAATATCCTCATCTTTTCTGGAGAGTGCATCTACGACTACATTTTCCTTCCCTTTTTTGTGTATTATTTCCATGTTGGAAGCAACAATTTTTTCTATCCACTTATGTTGTTCAGTGGACAACGTTTTCTATTGAAGTAGGCATTGAAGACTATTATGGTATGTGCAGATCATGAATTTGATCCCTAAGAGGTATTGTCGCCACTTTACCAATGCCTGCATAATTTCTAGCATTTCTTTATCATATGTAGACTTCAATTGTTCTCACTTGTTTAATTTCTTGCTCTCAAAAGCTATCGAGTGTTCATCTTGCATTAGTACTGCTCCCAACCCATAACCTGAAGCGTCACATTCTATCACAAATGGTTTGGAGAAGTCCGGGGTAGCTAATACAAGTGTGGAGGACATAATTCCTTTTAAGTTTCTAAAACATTTTTCCGCTTCTTCATTCCAATGGAATGCATTATTTTTTAGAAGATTGGATAAGGGTACATTTCTGTGTGCATAATTCCTAATGAATCTTCTGTAGTATCCCGTTAGCCCGAGGAATCCTCTTAACTTGGAGATGTTAGTATGGTTGGGCCATTCTGTGATGGATTTGATTTTTTTGGATCAACCTTGACTCCTTCTTTAGATATTACGTGTCCAAGATAGCTCACTTCTTCTTTACTGAATGTGCATTTGGACATCTTGGTGTAGAATTGATTTTCTTTTAAAATAGAGAGCACCTCTTCTAGGTGTGTGATATGATCCTTCCATGTCTTACTATATATAAGGATGTCATCGAAAAACACTAATACAAACTTCCTTAGGAATGACTGGAATAGGTTATTCATGGTTGCTTGAAATGTCGTTGGGGCGTTAGTTAGCCCAAAAGGCATTACCTTAAATTCATAATGTCCCTCATGGGTTCGGAAAGCTGTCTTCGCCACATCTTCTAGACTTACTCTGATTTGGTAATATCCTGGACTTAAGTCTAATTTTGAAAAGTACCTTGCGCCATGCAGTTCGTCCAACATTTCATCGATAAATGGAATGAGGAATTTGTCTTTAATAGTTATTTTGTTTAGTCCTCTGTAATCGACGCATAGCCTAAATGATCCATCCTTCTTTCGTACTAGTACTACTGGTGCAACATATGGACTTCGACTTTCTGTAATCACTCCACATTTCAATAAATCATGGATTAATATTTCAATCTCTGTCTTATGGTGGTGTGGATACCTATAGGGTTTAACATTAACAGGGCTGGATCCTGATTTGATTTCGATCACATGCTCAATCTTCCTTTCTGGTGGTAACTCCATGGGGAGGTCTTCGAATAATTTTTTGTATTTTTGGATTAATCCTTGGATCTCTGGATGATATGGTTTAACTACTTCTAAAGTTAATAATTCCATCTCCTGGCATTGTACGACATATGCTGGTGCTCCTTTTCGAATTAGCTTCTCCATTTTGTGGGATGACACAATTTGCATGCGAGGGGGTTGGAACCCATATAATTTGTATATTTCTCCTTTCCATTTAAACTTTATAAAGTGTTCTTGGTGGTTTACTGATTAGGTACCTAGTGTTTGTAACCACTGAATTCCCAATGCTGCATCAACTCCTCCTAAGGGCATTGCATAAAATTCTGACTCAAGGTTATAATCTTGTATTTGCAGCTTAACTTTGTGGCATTTCCCTACTTTTTCAATCTTTTTTCCATCTACTACCATTACTTTCATGTTGGGTACTAGATATATGAAAAGGTTAAGCCTCTTTGCAACACTTACGTCGATGAAATTATGGGTGCTTCCTGTGTCAAATAGGTCTACAACATTGTTATTTTTTATATGCCCTTTTAATTTAATGTTTGTGGTTGGTGTATTCCTGTTATGGCTGCAATTGATATTTTGGGAGTTTCTTCATCTTCTGAATTTGACAAGGGATTTTTGATGTCACGAGTTTCTTCTATGTCGGATTCATCGCTATCTGAATTGTCTTCTTCTTCTGCTTCACATTGATATAAGTTCTTGGTGGTCTCTTTTTTTAAACATCTGTGTCTTGTGTCCCACTTCTCTCTACAATACTTACACTTTCCTTGTTTCATTTGTTGGGATTCTAAGGTGGTTTTGTTGTCATTCCTTAGATGTGGTGGCTGGTATTTGGTGTCGTTTTTCATATTTGGAATAGACCTTCTATATTTGTCATGGTTTTTGTTCCACGCTTTTTTTAATTTTTCTTCAATGATTTTTGCCTTGCGTCTCGCCTTGTCCAAGGTTGATACATTTAGTATCTCTAGTTCATCTCTTATATAGGGTTTTAGTCCATACACATAAGTATGGAGGCGTTGACTGTCTATGAGTTCTGGCACACATGTCGCCAAGGCTTCCCATTCGTCGATGTTTTCATCGACATCACCTTTTTGCTGCAGTCTGGTAAGTTTTGTGAAGAAGTCTTCTTCTTTTAAGTCTTCAAACCTCTTAAAGAAATCATTTTTGAATGTTCTCCACTTGTGCTTAGTTTCCTGTGTTGTAACCTTCCACCACATGTACCGGTTATAAGCCCGATCTTCTAGTTGCATAGAGGCATATTTTATCATTTCCTCGTCAGCTGTGATATTGTGTATGGAAAAAAATTCTTTTGCCTTGTTGATCCACACCACGCTCCGTTTTGTGTCTCCATTGAATTTTGAAAATTCTAACTTGGGTATCATTTGATATCCATTCCTTTTTGGAGGAGAAAGTGTCTGCTCATGATTTGGAGAGAGATCGTGATCGAACTCTTCTTGTGGACTTCCTCTTTTGGGAGGAATTGTCTTATGATGCCTTGAATTTGAGGATGGTTGGTCTTCCTCTGACATATTGCACACTAATGTAGTAATTGTGTTTTCCAAATGATGCTCGAGTTTGCTTAACCTGGATTCGAACAATAATGTGATGTTTCTTTTTACACCTTTCATCTCCCAAGATACTGATTTGTTGACTTCTTTTTTGACAGTATTTGATAATTCGATTTTTCTTTTGTGTAGTTCTTCTTCGATTTCATTGAGTCTTGAGTGTAAACCCTCAATATTTTTAGAACCTTGGGCTTGGTCAAGCTCTAATTTCGCCATTCTTTCTTTAATTTCATTCATTTCTTCCATTTTGCTTGTGTAGGGAGGAATTTTTTTATTATTAAGAATGGTGAGGTTTAAGGAATAATAATTAATTATTATATAATAAAATCTTTATTTTCCCTTAAGTTTTGTAAAATGTGAGTAGATTGGATGGTTGGGAGGGATGAGTGTTACATTCCCCACCTAAGTTCAAATCTCACTTTCTCTTTACTAGTAATTATTTTGTATTTTTATATTCAAAATCAAACCCACTTTAAGAAACCAGGCGTGGTTTCACTTTTACCCTCTCCCTTTTTTTTCCTTTTGCTTTTATCTTTTATTTTTCTTAACTTTTCTTTTCTACTTATGTTTTTTTTTATTCTTTATTTTCCCCTCTCGTTCTTGCTCTGATACCACTTGAAGCAGACTAAAACTCTAAAACCCACATGAATTCTGGAAATTAACCACAGTAAAATTGAATATTGAATGATGATTTAATTACAATGATGAGAAGACCTTTTATAGGTCAAAATACACCGTTTCACTGAAAGGGTGTGATCCTATGTTTTAATTAATACTACATTAATATTAAAAATAATTGCTCGTAATATTATATACATAACAAAGGCTCCATAAATATTTAAATAAGTCTGACAACATACCTCAAATAAGGCATAGTTGCACTCAAATACATTAAATTTCCTACCATTCTTTTATAGAGTGTAGAATATGTTGTTGGTCCATCATCATTCATTTTTAACTTGGTTCCTAGAGAAATGGTGGTTACTTTTGGCTTACATTTATCCATTCTGAATCTCTGCAAAATATTAGTAGCATACTTATGCTGACAAATGCAAGTGCCTTATTTACTTTGTGTAACTTCCAGACCAATAAAGTACTTCATCAAATCTAGATCAGTCATCTCAAATTCATTTTTCATGACTATCCTGAATTCTTCAAGCATCAGATTGCCAATGTAAATAAATTCATCAACATAAAGACATACAATCAACATTTTACCTTTCTATTCTATTTTTACATACAGATTCGACTCATTATTGCTCTTGTTGAACCCATTGTTGATGAAATAGAAGTCAATCCTACTATACCAAGTTTGTGGAGCTTGTTTTAAACCATACAAGGCCTTTTTAGGCATAAACACTTTGTGTACATGACCTTTGAAAGTATGCACAGGTGGTTGGTCTACATAGAATTCTTCTTCAAGAATAACATTCAGAAAGGAATTTCACGCCCATTTGATAAATAGGACACCGATTTTGTGCTGCAATGGAAAGTACAAATCTTGTGGTATCTATCCTTGCTACTGAAGCAAAGGTTTCATCATAGTATACACCATACTAATGTGCATATCCTTTGGTAACCAACCTTGCATTGCGCTTTTCTAACTCTCCTTTTTTCATTCAGTTTGGTCTTATAGACCCATTTGAATCCAATACTAGTTTTGTCTGAGAGATATCAACAATATCCTAAGTGTGATTCTTCTCAATTAATCTCTTCATTCATTGCTTGTACCCACTGTGCATCCTTTACTACTTCATCAAAAGATGCGGATGACAAGAAAACATAGCATATTATATATAACAAGAGTTTTCTCACATAACTCCCTCAAACTTCTGGTTTTCTTGTTTTGATATGGACAATCTGTTGGTATTTCTTCTTGATTTTATACTTCCAATCTTAGAAGCATGATAGGAATATTTGGAATATTTGCACTTTCTTTCCATTTTATGTCTGAAGGATCGCTCCAATATTTTTCTTCAAGGAACTTCTCATATTTTCTCACCACAATATTTTTGGTTACATGATTATACAAATGGTAAGACTTGTGTTGTTTGTTGTAATCGATGAAAATGCACCTCTCTCTCTTCTTATCTAACTTTATTCTTAGTTTATTAGGTACATGAGAAAATGCAATATAACCAAAAAATATTATATGTGCAACACTAATATTAGTGCCACTCCATGATTTGGGAATCTTGTCCTGAACACTCACCATGGCTGATCTGTTGAGAAAGTACATTTAGCATGCAACAAATTCATCCCAATTCTCATCTGATAGCTTCTTATGTGACAACCTTCTACGAGCCATGTAAATGATGGTCCGAATCTTTCATTCATCAAATTAATTCTACTTTGAAGTGTATCTGATGGTGAACTATCTCTGGATTCCATGTTGCTTGCAAAAATTTGTAAACTCATGTAAATCATATTCACCTCCACCATCTGACTTGAGCACTTTAATGAAATTTCCATCTTGCTTCTTAGTCAAGTCCTTGAACTGTTTGAACCGGGATAAGGTCTCTAATTTGTTCTTGAGGAAATAAACCTAGATTTTCCTCCTAAAATCATCAATAAATGTCAAAAATTAAGAGCTACCTCCTATGGATTGGGTTTGCATGGGTCCATAGAGGTCTGTATGACCTATCTCAAGACGTTCTTTGGCTTGATATGTGCAAGTGGGAAAGTTGTCTCTTTGATGTTTCCCAATGATACATTACTCACAGGAGCTGGATTTTTCATTTATAACTGGTAATCCCTTGACCATGGACTGTTTATGTAGAATATTGATACTTTTAAAAGGAAGATAACCAAATCTACAGTTTCATAAAAAGGAATCATCTAGAATAGAAATAGTATGAGCTACTGAATATGTGAGGTTGGCACTCCTGAGACTGAGTGGGAATATCCTATTCTTGGTCATTTCAACTTTAGCTATGAGTATCCTACTGGGGGGTTTATCATAAATAGCATAGTATGTATTAAAAAATATAAGATCATATTTGTGCTGAAGTAATTTACCCGCAATGATCATATATACACCCATATTTGGTACATAGAAAACCTCATGAATAAATTTTGTTTCATCTTCTTTGTAAGTATAGGAACAATACCTTTTCCTTTTGTTGGAACCAAAAATTTATCTCCTAGTTTGATATTCATGACAAAAAAGGAATCCAAACTATAGAATAGTGATTTGTTACCTATCATTTGATTGCTTCATCCGCTATCAAGTAGCCATAAATTCATGTTGCGGTGTTCTTCAGTTGCTTAATACGGGAGGAACATAACCTTTGACGAGCCTTCTTCTTACATAGAGACATTGGCTCTACCATTGTTTTGGTTTGCTTGCTTCTTTCTGCACTCTCATTCATAGTTTCCATTCTTATTGTAGTAGTTGCACTGAGTATTGGACTTAGTGGTCCATATCTTTCCTCCCCCCCTCTGACGTTGAGAGTTGTTAAACTGTTATGAGTGATTTGAATGTTCATGATTGGTTATTTACTCTATATGTGGAGAACCCCTTCCTCTTCTTCCTCTACCTCATCCTCCTCTGCCTCGACCTCTATTGAGGGAATCTTGGGTACTAGCTTTCCCCAATGCACCCTCCTGACATGGAAGCCTTAATTCCAAATCATTATTGTGCATAATAAATAAAATTGTTTAGATAAAATTAAATACATGCCTTAAAACAATTATTAGCAAAGTTTATCCTAGGAGGAATAATTAATAACAACTTGAGCCCCTATGAACTTAGCATGGTCAACACTTTTAATGGTCAATTTGAGGGGACATGACATGGCAGGAGTGAGTGACCAGCCATCCCCACCGGGGATCAGCAGATCCCCTTGTGAGAAGGTATCATGTAATAAAGTATAAATTTAATTTCAGTTTTGATGGCTTAGCTTTGTATAGTTATATTTTTTATGTAATAATATATGAGGCCATGAATATGTATGCAGGTCTAAGTACATAGGCATGTTGGTGTCACTATCTCTCCATCAACTTCCTTTTTCCCACCATATATTCTAGGTGTAGCCTCTAGCATACATGTCCCTTTCTCTGCATCCCTCCCCACCTCATTCCATCCATCCCTTTCCTCCCATCCACCACCACACTTCCATCCATCTTCCCATTCTTTGTCACAACCTTCATTCACTCCCCCGCGCCCCACCCATCCACCCCCTCCCTTGCAATTTCCCATTTTCCACCCTCCCCCCTCCAACCACGATACACCATCCATCCACATCCACCCATCCCTCCACCCCATCCCACACCTCAGCCCCATCCCCCATATTCCCCCACCACCCTCATTTCCCCTTCCAGGGTGGCCCATTCCATTCTATGGGTAGTTGGGGTTTATCATTGTACATCACCACTTCGCCCACTCCAATCCACACCCTCTATCACCATGCCCCTAGTTTTGTAGCCAAATTCGATGTGGGTACATCCTCCGCTATGCCATCCACCCTAGAATCAGAGAAGGTTGTCTAGCCCACTGCTTCACCTACCACCCCCAAGAACCAACCAGCTGCTCCACCTGCCAGCCCCCAGGACCAGCCTATTGTGTTCACGATGAGATTGATTAGTTTATGAAAATCTCATGCAATATTAACAAAAATTAACATAGGCAGCAAATTGTATGAGTTATCTTACTGTTTAAATGTTGCAGGGTGGCATTGTCAAGAGACTTGGATCATGGAGGAGGGTATCCCACTGGTATCCTCTGAGGTTAGCTATTTAAGATTTGAAAAATTAATTTTTATTTTTAAATTGTGTTTTATACTTGTATAATTTCCTGTAGGAGTTGACATTTGATTATTGTCATTTCAGAGCCCAAGGGGAGGTGGTTGAAGCGGCCAGAAGAATCGAGCTTCTTCTAGCTCGAAGAAGAGGAAGATCGATTTTGGAGGTGCACCTAGGAGCTCTGAGGGTGGGAAGGAGGATTGAGAGACCCTCCTATGTACACTAGACATGATGTGGCATTTTCGCATGAGTTGCCATTATATAGACATTGGGAACAATGATCCATTTTTCACTACTATTGTATATGATTGGAAATTTATGTATATGAATATATCATTTTTCACTTCTTTATATTACTTTGCCTTTGATTACATATTTGCATACATTATGTCGAATGCAATAGTAGATTGTAGTTGATGCACTTGCAATACTTATTGTTGACGAAGCAATAAAGTCACATATGTTCACAATAAAATGCATAAAAAGTTTAACACTGTACGTTAGTTAATAAAAAAAATACACAACTGCATAAACGTGTGCAATAGAAATGATAATTTTAAATACCAAATACCTGATCTTGTAAATCATAGTGCAAATACCTAGCTTGGCCCTTCACCCCTTGGCCCTTCCATTTGTTGTCTCAGCTTGCCATACCTAGCTTTGGACTTGTTATTGCAGACCTAAACCCTAAGGACCTAGACCTAACTAGACACCTAACCTAAAACCTAGCTTTCTGCCCTTCCAAACCCTTCCTCCATTCTCCATCTCCTAACCTACTCGCTTACTTTTCCACCTCTCCTCTCTCATTTCCTAACCCTAAGATTCAAATCTCATACTCCCATCCTCGGCCTATAGGATCAGACCTTGGCCCCCTTTCAAAACCCCTTCTCTAGCCTTAGCATCCCTCCTAGGACTCTACATATCATTGACGTTTCCAGCCATACATAAGAAGTTTTGACAGTGACCTAGAAGTACATTTACACTACTAAAATACCAAAAAGACCTCTAAAAAACATGTATAAGATACCATCTTTGTTGAGGACTATCATATAGGTACTTGTTGGCACTCTAGGCTTGACTAGAAATTACTATTTCAGATAGTTGTAGTAAAATTTTTCTTGGCTGGAAAATACATTTAGTTTGACAATCCCATTCATTGACCATGTTGGAATTTACAATACTTGTAGTCCACTTGCATTTACCTAACAATTGTCTTCCTAATTGAAAACTTGAAATTGACATATCTATTGCATCTTTACTTTGACTGGAAGTAACATTTTGGAACAGTCATACTTGGCTGAAAGTTATAATTGGTTTTACAGACTTATTCATTGTCCAAATTGGAATAGAAAGCACTTGTTTGCCTTTGGTATTTACATAGTAATTATTGTCTCATTTTGCAAGCTAGAAATTGATATTGTAATGATCTTCTCTTACCATTTCATAGTATTGATGAGTTGAGAATCATATTGAACTTGACTGTTGTTGGCTTGCATTTGTTACATATACTTATAAAACATTGATTTTGATAAATTTGACAATTTATATCATTTGAAGATGAAGTTGACATTGATTAGTCTCATTGAATACATACATATTTTTTATGCTATTGTTGAGCACTTGCAATTTTAATGATCTCTTGTCCTTGTTTCTTTGGCATAGGCTAACTGAAGTTTAAGGGTTAGCATGCATAACTTAGGGTTTAGAATCAACTAGGAAACCCTAACCCTAACGGAAGTTTAAAGGTTAGCATGCATAACCTAGGGTTTAGAATCAATGAGAAAACCCTAAACCTAGGAGGGAAACCCTAACACCAATGCTACCTAACCATCTCTTGTGGCATCATATAAAGTAAATTTTTGTTTGTATATGAGCATGCATAGGATTGTAGTCATATGTCACATATTCTTTATACTCTAATCAAATGAGATACTCTTTACCATTTATCATGCACAAATTGCACAAGTTGATGTTAATCAATGGGGAAAATTTAACCCTAATGAGGAAAATATTTGGACTTGGCTGGAAATCATTCTTAGTTTGACAGTCCTATCTTCATGAAAAGTGGATTTATTAAGGTCTATGTCAATGTATGTCAGTTGCAAAAGAGGTGGAATTTGTATGTTATGATGATAACGTCCCATCAACACCACTAACATGCTTCAACCACATGCATAATTGAAAGGAAAATTACATCCAACATTATTTGCAATCACCCAACCAATCCATGTATGTGTCTCTACTTCTATTTCATACAATTATATGTTATACTTGTAATTCATAAAGCCTTAGTTTCTTTATTGTAGTCAAGGTACATATCTTCTAGGTGTATGGTATATTGGTTTCTAGTTGAGTAACACTAACAAATCTAATTATCTAAACCTATTGAGTTCATAAACCTTGGTTTTTAGTTCTATGTCCAAAATGTGTGAACCATAGTTTTTAGGTTTGTGGTTTGTAGTTCATGAAATTCTAGCTATGTTGTAGTGCAGGTACATATCTTCCAGGTATATGTTCTACTAGTTTCTAGTTGAGTGAGACTAACAAATATAATGACATAAACCTAATGAGTTCATAGACCCTAGTTTGTAGTTCTATGTCTAAATTTGTGAACCCTAGGTTTTACGTTTGTGGTTTTTAGTTCAAGAAAACCTATATTTCTTGACAATTGTTCTTATAGATTAGGTATATGGTCTAAGTTTATTTACGTACATATATGGTCCTAGTTTGTAGATGTATGTGTAAATTTGTAATCCTTATTTTTTAGGTTTGTGGTTTGTAGTTCATGAAACCCTAGTTTTTTTCTTCTATTTTCTCATGTAGATCAGGTATATGGTTTAAGTATTTCTACATAAGTGAGACTAACATAGCACGTGATCTCTATTTATGTGAAATTCTACTTCATAAAACCCTTGTTTGTAGTTATATGTGTAGATTTATAAACCCTAGTTTTTAGGTTTATGGTTTGTAGTTCATGAAGCCCTGGTTTTTTTGCTATTTTTCTCTTATAGCTTAGGTATATGGTGTAAGTCGTTCTACATAAGGGAGACTAAAATAATATATCATTTCTATGTATGGGAAATTATTTCAATCCATGAAACCATAATTGGCTATATACTTGTAATTCATGTATGAGTTTTTCCTTCTAATTCATACAATTATGTGTTTCTACTTGTAATTCATGAAACTCTAGTTTCTTTGTTGTAGTGTAGGTACATATATTTTAGGTATATGGTCTATTGGTTTCTAGGTAATGGCATGCTAGGAGACTGACAGAGTCGATGGTTTATCAATCTGACCTCTGGTTGTCGAGTTATGTTGAGTGGAAAGTCTCATGAAAATGTCGTTCAGGGACACTTGGTGACTCTTGGTCTGGGAGCCAAAAAAAATGGAGCAACAATATTGCATGTCATTGGCTCTAGAAAGTGTGTATGGGAAATGCCGATATGAGAACACTACCAAGACTGGAACAGTGGAGGGTTTTGCAGAGTTGACCCACCAATGCGAGAGTTGCATTGAAGGAAATTGAGTAAAACCTTAGTTTACAAAACTGATGCATAATGAAGTCATTGGGCCATGAAAATGTGGTGGAGAGCTCCCATAGAGGTAATGGCATGCTATGAAACCAATGAAGTGGACAGCTCGTCGATCCGACCTTCGGTTGTCGAGTTATGTCAAGTTGAAAGTCGCATGAAAATGTCGTTCAGTGACACTTGGTGACTCTCGGTCCAGGAGCCAAAAACCAAATGGAGAAACAAGATTGCATGTCATTGGATCAGTAAAGTGTGTATGAGAAATACCGATATGGGAACACTAACAAGACTGGAATGGTGGAGGGTTTTGTAGAGTTGACCCACCAATGCAAGAGTTGCATTGAAGGAAACTGAGCAAAAACCTACTTTATGAAACCGACGCACAATGAAGTCACTGGGTCATGAAAATGTAGTGGAGAGGCCTGCCTAGAGGTAATGGCATGCTAGGAGACCAATGGATTTGATGGCTTGTCGATCTGACCTTCGGTTGTCAAGATATGTCGAGTTGAAAGTCACATGGAAATGTCGTTCAGGGACACTTAATGACTCTTAGTCCAGGAGCCAACAACCAAATGGACTAGCAAGATTGTATGTCATTGGATCTAGCAATCGTTTATGGGAAATGTCTATATGGGGACACTCCCAAAACTAGAACGGTGGAGGGTTTTGCAGACTTGACCCACCAATGCAAGAGTTGCATTGAAGGAAACTGAGAAAAATCCTAGTTTATGAAACCGATGCACAATGAAGTCACTAGGCCATGAAAAAAAAGTGGAGAGGGCCCACTAGAGGTAATGGCATGCCAAGATACCAACAGAGTCGATGGTTCATTGATCTGACCTCTGGTTGCCAGTTATGTCGAGTTAAAAGTCGCATGAAAATGGGGCCCATGAAACCTTGGAAATGATGCATTGGCCCTACAAAAACTTATGCCTAGCGGTCGAGGGTGGATTTCCCATGGAGGCCATGCCCAAACACACTTGTAGGAGCCAATGAAATCAGAAATTGCCTCTCGGTTTGGGTTTTGGACCCCAGCCTTGAATTGGCTCAAGCATCCCTGAATGACTTTTGTAGGCCTATTACAACTTGCCATAGAACGTTGACCGAGGCTTCGATCGACAAACCTTTGGTTCCGTTGGGATTATGGCATGAGATTATGGACAGGGTGGCCACCCCAAATTCTGCACGGCTCGTGCATGCCTCTAGGTCATATTTTGAAAACTAGGGTTTTTCCCCAATGGGGTCCATGCAACCTTGGAAATGGTGCATTGGCCATCCAAAACCCTGTGTCTGGTGGCTGGGGGTGGCATTCCCATGGAGAAAATGCCAAAACACACCTGTAGGAGTCGACGGATTACAAATTCTTCACCTGTTTTGGTTTTTGGACCCCGACCTTGAATTGGCCCAAGCGTCCTTGAATGGCTTTTATAGGCCTACTGCAACTCGCCATAGAACATCGACTGGGGATCCGATCGACGAACCTTCAGTTCTATTGGGATAGTTGCATGAGATTATGGCTAAGGAGGCCTCCCCTCGACTCCGCACGGCCCAAAAATCCCTCCAGGAAAGATTATGTAAACTAGGGTTTCACCCTAGTGGAGTGTAAGCACAATTACCCAGTCTCATTCAATATAGTCGTTTGGATCCTCTCTGTTGCTAATTGTCTCCATCAGTCTCTCATGCTCTTAATGAGGCAAGAAGTAACATAACTTGGTTGAGTTCTTGTTTGACATTCTCTGTAGATGGATGTTTGTGAAGTGATAGAGTATGTAATCCATGAATATATGCCCACTAGTTCTTATTGATTTCCCATCTAGTCTAAGATATTCACCTTCAACCACCATCGAGCCAATAGGAAATTCATTTCCTTCATCATCAATCAATGATCCATTCAAGATTTGCTTACCTTAAATGCATCTTGCCAACCAATAATTTGTTCCCCATTCATTGTCTTTCAGGGAAACAATTGCATATATGTGTCCTATATGTACAGTATTTGAGATATGGTCGTAATTTGTCGAAATCAATGACTGACCCTCCTCTAAGTGGTTTGTTTCAACGACTACACATGGGTCTACTGCAAGTGACACATGATCCCAATCATCAACCCAATCCATGCATTCCCATTCACCACTGCTACAAGGGTTGCAAAAGAAAGCAATTTTTTGCATCCATATTTCAAATAGGGGGTTGTTTGAGCTTCGAACTAAATGAAATGCACGTGTTCCTTGTACTATTCCGTAACTATAGGAACATGATTGACCTATGTCAACCAATTTCCAAAAATTCCTGACTAGCCTTCTTGGCCTTGTTGATGTATGTTGCACTTTAGTTTGGTCTGACATTGTTGTAGAGAACCATTGAACTATGGATTCTGCATATTTGATATGGGGGTTTCTGGTAAACCTCATCTCCTCCCTTCGTAGTGTGGTCTTGATGCATGCACCGGCCCCGTCATGCTCACCTTTTCGGTGCCCGGTCTTAAAGTAGTTCCATATATGCGACACATTGTAAGTCTTATCCAACATACTCATCCATTGGAAGACTTGGGAATTTTTTAACTATCTCGCACAACCATATGACCATATCCAATGTTGATCCATCTGTATATATACCTCCTTTAGCTCATCATAGAAAATTTGAAAACAATGTTGCACATAATGCATATCATGGAATCTGTCATCACTTATGTAAAATTTTGTCTCCTTCTTTATTAGCATGTTGTTAATTCTTCTCTTAGGGAAATGCCTATACGTAATATGTACCATGATGCTGACTTGGTCGAAATGGTAGTATTGACTTTGAATTTCATTTTGTGGCTGAAGGGTGTAGTTTTCTACAAAATACACAATTGACAATATGGTCCCAATGGAAAATTTTTCCCTGCATTTTATGTAATGCTCATCCTTCCATTGCGCTACATGCACATGCTAAACACAGTGCTCGTTTTCTTGTAGAACTTTTTCAAAAAATCACATACTCGTACTTGTTTCCATGAAAACAAGGGTCGTATTAGAATGTGACCTTTAAAGAATGTATATGTAGAAACCAAACATGTAAGAGGAAAAACATGCACTTGTGACTTCACCAATGCAATCTTTTTAGTTTCCTTCACACTATCTGACTGATAGGTTACGTACTTGAAGCTCTACATCTCCGTGATCATACTGCCAAATTGATGCTCATCACTTCCATGAATGCAACAGTTCAAAAGAGAAAACCCACTGCACCTGGAACAATTCCCATATAGACATGATTTTCCATAGTATTTTTTCCTTCATGCCTTGGAAACATGAATCTATCGATAAAATATCTTGATGCATTCGATGGTATTATGGATTCATTGTAGCCTTGCTCAATGTTAGTATGCAAGTCACAAAATATATTTTTATACGTGTCATAAAAATATTCATATTCTACATGGTATCTACAACAACATGTGTTTTGATCAATGCATATACGAACGTACCATGGTTTACATTTCTCAAAGGGCCTTTGGCCCAGGTTCAATTATGTGTGCTCATTCCTGAATCTCTCATAGAGTTCAGTCTGTGTCGTGTCAAGGAAGTGTTTAACGTGTGGTTCACGTTCAGTAGAACCTTTTCTCAGCTTTAACACATCTCTTTGGTTAGATGAAGGTCTGGTATGATCATGCCAAAAAATTTGTACTAAGTCCTTAACAACATCAATTAGCTTCATATCTCGATGAGGCAACTTGCCGACAAAAGCCAAACAATCCTTTCCACCTTGAGTCTAAATATTTTCTCTTATAATAGAGTACTTCTTAACAATTTTTCTATTTAATTTAAGTATGTGAGAAGTGTGTGAAAGGAGGTGACGTTGTTGTGTGGAATTTCTTGCAACTGATTTTGATAACACACGATGAGCCGCACAAAGATATTCAGTACGAGACATCTTCCTAATCACATTAAAATCAGATTGGAGATTTCTAACAATATGATTGTTAGGCTCTGAACTTCTAACCATATTTATTCCTAGAATTATCCTAACAACAACTAAACAATTTGACTTTAACAAACACAGTAATAATTGACATTTACCTGCATTGCCTTTGGATTCAAAATATTCCTTCATTAATTTGCTACATTACCAATCAATAATGTGTTTGAGAAACTCACCTTCAAGGCATGACAAACAACTTTCATTCACATGGATATGTCTATGAGTCCTTTTTCTTGCACTAGACAGTCGAGGTAGGGAAGGTGGACATGAGCTACGAATATTAGAGCTTATTTGTTGTGGTGTTTCATTCACATGTTGGTCCATATTGGGAGTGTGCTCTACATGCATGTGGTATTCTCGAGGAGATTTCAAATTAGTCATTGATCCTACATCCAACGCTTGATACTCAACGTCTCTCAATATACCCATGTCTTCAAGATCTTCATCATGGCTTGTTGATGGATTGCTGGTTGGAGACTGTGTTGATGTAGGAATTTGATTTGGGTCCTTTGGACGCAACTGCTTCACCCGTGGTTCTAAAATAGAGGTTTTTATGCCATCAACTGTGTTAGGATCGGTCGCAGTATCAATGTAAATTTATGGACCATGTCTCACTCTGTCCATTGCCAACCTGGACTTTTCTCTTACCTCATTTTCCTTTTCAATGGGAATATTCCTTCTAGTTTTTCTTACTCTACTACATGAATTTCCCATCTCCAAAAGTTTCTTTATCAAAACTATAAGGTATACCCCTATATAAGAAGAAACAAATAAGGTATTAGTTCCATTATATACAAGAAACATGATGCATTCCACCATAATTAACTAAATTACAAACATATTAGTATTGTAATTATTGGCATTGATACATAAATGTTGATTAAAGGTTGATCTTTATGTTCGAACTAAAGTTTCATTTCTATACTCTATTTGAGTCAAGTAAAGAGAGTCAAGTTTGCATGTATTGCAGCTATAGGATTATGACTTCCTTTGTTAAAAAATGTGGAAGTCACAAGTTGGTGTTTGGATGTCTTGGGAATAAATTGAATAAATTAAACTCATTAATTTACACTAACTAAAGAGAGCAAATTGACTAATTCAACAATGAGGAGGTTGCAAATACCCCGAAGGAAGGAGAAATCACTGAGGTAGAGGCATCTCTGTCAAGATCAAAGGCATGTTATGATAAATGTAGCATGAATAGGAGAGCATGGACAAGTTGGTGAACTATTCAATATGGACCCTCTCCCATGATTTATTCCAAGGTTTTTATACAAATTGAAGAGTCTCAAGAGAGAACCTCATCTATGCCATCCTTGTGGGAAATCAAAATATATTCATGTGCAAATCATTATTGGTCCACATTTCATACTTCATCTTGTATAAAGTATATGGAAAACTTGGTGAGCTATTCAATATGGACCCTCTCCCATGATTGCTTCAAAGGTTTTTTTTCAAATTGAAGAGTCTCAAGAGATAACTTCATCTATGCCATCATTGTGTGAAATCAAAATATATTCATGTGCAAATCATTATTAGTTAACATTGCATACTTCATCTTGTATGGAGAATATGAGACTTGTTTAGATGTGAAATTGGGAATTATATTGTTGTAGGCATATGATAAAACATAAATCAATGAAATGATCTGAAAGCTTGTGAATGAAAACAATTATTTACAATTCACCATACCTATTCAAAATGATCTCTTCTTGCAATGAAAACTTGTAGTTTGAATGTATCCACTAACTTCCAAGACCAGTGAAGATGTTTGTTAGATTCCAAGAGTGATCTTCTATCAAATAGATCAAAGAGTGTCCAATTGATGATTGATTGTGAGCCAAATTGCAAAGTTTAGAAGCACAAAACACACGAATAGTGGTAGAAAACCCATGAAAATTGGTAGCAACCCCGAGAATCCAGATCTCTATTTTTTTAACTACCAACAGGTGTGTGCATGTGTGTCTTGGAGCGCGCACGCGTGTATAGGAGCACGCATGTGTGTCCATGCGTACGCGCAAAAACATGTGTGTGTGCTGCTGCCTAACATTTACAACATTAACTCACTAGCGTTTATCCCATTTAATGACTAACGTTCTTCAAGGATGTCTTGGTATTCACACATGTATGAGTATTTTTACAATATAGTCTTCACCACTACTTTCTTCTTAGGCCCATGGGTGCCATTATGAGTTCTTAGGATCCTTACCCATGGCTAGTGGAGGGTAAGGGAGGCCTCCAAAAAATGACCAAGGATGGGTGTCAAGGTTTAACAATGGTTTAGTGGTGACCATGGTCAATAACACATGGCCTCAATCCCTAGCATGACCATTTGGGACTTAGGCTATAAACGAGGTAGCATGACATGCTCTATGTGTGTGAGAGAGAGAGAGAGAAAGAGAGAGAGAGTAGAGAGATGGAGAGTGGGGGGGTTAGAGCAAGATCATTAGGGCCTTAGATGACAAACACCACTTCTAGGGATCAATCACCATGAGAAACCGCTCTAATTTGTAAGAAATCATGATATTGTTGAATTTTCAAATATGTATGAGCCTTCAACAAGTCCTTGAACCAACACATGATCCCCTTATATGAGTTCTTTGTAGGTATTTAAATGGGATATGAGTGTCATGAGTAGGTTTTTATGAACTATAGAGACAAAAGGTTTACCAAATAATGATAGAGAGTGGAAAGGAAGAGGATGGTCATCATCATCATTCTCATCATCATAGTCATCATCATCATCATCATCATTGTTCATCGTCATCGTCATGGACATCATCACCATCATCATCATCATCATCGTCTTCGTTGTCATCGTCATCATCATCGTCATCATACTCATCATCACTGTTTATCATCATCACTATCGTCGTAATCATCATCACCATCATCATCATCATATTCATCATCCTCATCATCATCATCGTCGTCATCATCATCATCATCATCATCATCATCCTCCTCCTCCTCCTCCTCCTCCTCTTCATCATCATCATTCTCATCATCATCATCATCATCATCATCATCATCATCATAGTCATCATCATCGTAATCATCATGATCATCATCATGATCATCATCATCGTCATGGTCATCATCATCATGGTCATCATCATCATCATCACCATCGTCATCGTCATCTTCATCGTCATTGTCCTCGTCATCATAATCATCATCATCATTCATCATCATTGTTCATCATCAGCTTCATCATCATCCCCATCATCATCTTCCTCATCCTCATCATCATCATCGTTCTCATCCTCATCATCATCATCATCATCATCATGGTCATCATCATCATCCTCATCATCGTAATCATCGTCATCATCATCATAATCATTGTCATCATAGTCATAGTCATCGTGATCATCACCATCATCATCATCACCGTTGTCGTCGTCATCGTCATCATCCTCATCATCATCATCATCATCACCATAATTGTTCATCATCATTGTCATCATCACCACCACCACCACCACCATCATCATCATCATCATAGTCATCATCCTCATCATCATCATTGTCATCATCATCATAATCATCATAATCATCGTCATCATCATCATTGTTCCTGATCATCATCGTTGTCATCATCATCCTCATCATCATCATCACCAACACTGTTCATCATCATCATCATCATGGTAATCATCCTCATCATCGTAATCATCATCATCATAATCATCGTCATCATAGTCATAGTCATCGTGATCATCATCATCATCATCATCATCACCATCATTATTCATCATCATCGTCGTCATCATCATCATAGTGATCATCCTCATCATCATCATTGTCATCATCATTGTCACGGTCATCATCATCATCATTGTGATCGTCACCCTCCTCCTCCTCCTCCTCCTCCTCCTTATCATAGTCATCATCATCATCATCATAATCATCATCATCATAGTGATAGTGATAGTTATCATGATCATGATCATCATCATCATCATGATCATCACCATCCTCCTCCTCCTCCTCCTCATCATCATTGTTCATCATCATCGTCATCATCACCATCATCATCATTGTCTTAATTTCAGGTAGGGCGGCGTGTTCTGTGTGTGTGAGTGTGTGAGAGAGAGAGGTAGGGTGATGTGGTATTTGTATGTGTGTGTGAGATAAAAAGAGAGAATTAGAGAGAGAAATTGTGTGTGGGTGAGAGAGAAACTGTGTGTGACAAACGAAGATACTACAGGGTTAGATGGGGAGAGAGAGAGAGAGCGAGAGATAGGGATTGAGAGTTAGGGAAAGACATGGAGAAAGGGGAAGAGGGTTAGAAAAATAGGGGAGGAGGAGGATTATAATTAGGGAGAGGGGGGGTTGAGATGCTTGAAAATGAAATCAAAGCAAAGTTTCAACTAAACATATGTGTGCACGCGTATTTAATATGTATGCACTAAGAAGCGCGATCACATGTTTAGTGCATGCGTGTTACTTTTTAAACTACACGCACGTGTGTTTGTTGTGCGTACGCTGCTTTAAATTTAGAATTTTTGAGGGCACTTTTTTCCAACCTGCATGGTGGATGGCTTGGCTGCTTTGGTTTTATGTTCGGGTTGCTAAACCAAGTGGTTTGGACTGCCTTATGACAAGAAAACATGTTTTGTACCACTTTTCCTATTTCGTGCATGATTTTGCATATGTCAAGCTTGTCCACTGCTAATGAAAATTCACACACTTGTGTAACTCTGTCTGTAGATTCTGAATATGTAATTTTTATTTAAATCTATTATTTTTTTCTATTTT